>PVKS010026750.1:0-28289 GCA_004027875.1 Aplodontia rufa
ATTGGTTTCTCAACATTGTTTTAGAAAATTAGTGCAATGTATTAAAATCAAGTATTAGGAAATTTCATGCTTTCTCCTACGATAACTTTTATTTTGGAAATGAACTATTATTAAATTGTATCTAAACCTGGATTACAGTTTAATTCTACTCAGTGCTTCTTAAGGCTTCATAAAGTAATTTTTCCAACCTTTTTAAAAATGTGGTTTTTTAATTATCTTCGTGGTTAAACCTGGAAGCCAGTTATTTGGCAACCTTGAATACAGGAGCAACCTTTTCACAAGGATTCTTGAAATACTGGAGGTTCTGGCCTTTTCCTCACCCCAACATTATTATGTTCTGTTCCATCTTTTGCCTCTGCCATGCTGTTCTTTGTATAACACATGTAAGTCAGTCCACCAACATTTCATCCAAAAATATTTTATTGCCTTATAGAGAGCTTGGGAGAATTATATATTTTTAGATTCCCCACCCCATAATGAAATGAAAGAATGCCACAGCACATGGCTCATTCTGAAGGGAAATACAGAACTATCTTTATTTAAAAATACATTAAAAAAACAAAAACAGGCATCAGTACCTAGTAGGTACTAGTAACAAATTGGTTACAGAGGGAGGACCTCTCAAAAACTAGATTCTCCATCTAAGATGATATAGACCATGGCTTCCCAAATGGCTTCTTTTGAGTGTTTCATTGACATTTGGCCACCCAGTTAATTTTTCCTTGTCATCCACTGTGTTTGTTAGTCTCAATAGAAGAGGAATAAAAAGTAAATCGAATTCTATGATGCCAGTGCAAAAATTCAATGGAAGCCCTAAGGCTTAAAGTAGTGTAACTAACTCCATAAAATACAAACACATCTTTAAATACACACTGCTTCAGGCCAATGAGACTGCAGTTTATTTAACTATTTTATGGTAGGGGAGAAGGCTGAGTGTTGATGTGAAAGCCCTGATATCAGTAATGGGGATGGTAAAATCTGCCAGCAGAGGAGAGGGTGGCAGATAGGCTAGCTGCATCACTTCACAAGAAGAATTTGGATCCTCACCAGAAGGGGTGCCATCCTCTTCCAGCTCATACTTCCCATATCCAACAACCTGAAAGAGGCCAGAGACTCAGTGAGAAATGTGTTGCCTGTATGTGGGCAAACACTTTAGAATTTCTGATAACAGCCCAAATTCAGTAAATGACACCCTGGAAAGAAAGGAACTACACAGTTTAGTTAACCATACTCACATGAACGCTGAGCATTTTACTTCCTGGTCCTCTGTGAGCCTTGAACCAGTTGACCAGGTCTGATTTTGAGAATGACTTCAGTGCTTCAATCTTACAGGGAAAGGGACAGTAGGAAAGAATGAATGTATAAAAAGAAAATAGATTGTTCCTGCTTAGTATCTGAGCACTTCATTTAATTCTCAGTCTCCGCTCACCTCTACCTTCCAGAGAAGGATAGAGATGGTGAACCTCTGTGACACAGCTTCATGTTTCATAGCGATGATCTACATTAGCAGGTAAGCAAGCAAGACATTACAGCTTAATACTGTACTCAGAAATCCAAGTCTCCAGTGTCATATTTCATTTCTCTGGCTTGAGAAAATACAGCAACTTCAGAGGAAACTGGAGTGCCTCTAGTTATTGGGCTAAGGCCTCTTGTTAAAAAACCCTATGTCCTTTGCTATGCACTGCAATGTTGCTTATTATCAAATGTGGCAGTAAATTTCAGGACCAAGACCTTTTTTTCATCGTTTTAACTATTTTGAGCTAGAAGTCATCAAAAGACTTGCACCTAGAATTATTAAAAATAAATCTGGAGCAGGAAGTTCACGTTCATAAAGTCCATGAGTTCTCAATTTTCTGTAGCATTTTGAAACCCTTTTTGTCCACAATCTGGTGGTGAACTCCAATTAAAAAAAAAAAAAGCTGCTGTGACTGAAATGGGTGGTGGCAATAGCCACCTAAGGTGCTAGAGAGATGAATCTGAAAACAAGATTTGAGTCACCAAACCTCAAAAAGCATCCCAGAGGTTTCTCTTCCACACAATACTGTTAGCTTGCACTTGAGATTCGTGTAGAATCAGCTAGTCCTTTAGGGCTGTCTTGATCTGAATTACCTCATGGGCAAGGCGGTCAAAGAGGTACTGCTGTGTCACCACTTCATTCCAATTCCTGTCCACCTCCTCCCCAAGGTGGGTATCTTCACATTCTTTCAGCTTGATCAAAGCTGTAACCTGTTCCCACCAGAGAGAGACTTGCTCAGGCGTGGAATTAGAGTAGTTGCCACAGTAGGAACTATGATCCTATCCAACCCTGGCTTGTGAAGAACTTGGCCAGCATGATTGGGAGGGAGGGAAGCTAGGGGGGACATTATGATCATATTCAGGTGGACTACAAAGCTCAAAAACTGGCTGGGCCCAGTGGTACACATGTAATCTCAACAGCTTCGGAGGCTGAAGCAAGATCATAAGTTCAAGGCCAACCTCAGCAGATTGGTGAGACCCTGTCTCAAAAAGAGGTGGGGTATAGCTAAGTGTAGCGTTCCCCTGGGTTCAATCCCCAGTAATGTAAAAACAAAAAACTGGCCCACACACAGCACCATGAAGACTGGTAACTGGTGTCCCAAAGGCTTGCAAGGACCAAAAGACCAGACCAACCAGTGAAGTTAGTCACCTGGGTGTTAAAGGCATCTTCAGTGAGGTTCTCAATCTTCTCTTCAAAGCTGGAAAGAAACTCTTCTATCTTCTTATCAACAATTTCAGAGCTGAAACAAAACATCTTCAGTAAAAAATCACCAAAGACTTACTTGGTGTCTCAGGAAGAACTTGAAAGAATTAGAAGAACTAAGGCGTATTTCTAGGAAAAAGGCTAAATAAAGTTTTTTTTTTTTTAATCTCAGTACTCTACCATAAGGGGGAGGGAAGAAAATGGGGAATAACCTTCCTACCCCACCTCCACCACTAGCCCAATTTCCTAGTATCCTCATCCAGAAGTAGCCACAGCCATGCTTGACCATTCCAAAAGCTAAGAACCATCAAGACTTTACACCTTACTTAGCTCCAGCATGAATGCTAAGTTGGGTGTCCTTGTCTTTCTTGTTCTCCTCTAATTTAAATAAATAAATTAATAAACATGAGCAAGCTCTAACTCTAGCCAAGTCCTATGGGACCAGTGGAACCCTTGATCAATCCTGGATGTGGCCATCTACTGACTCCACTCCACCCACCCCCACCTGCCGTCTAGTGACAAAATAGAGCAAACTTTGCTTGGGTTAAGAGCCCCCAAAGATTTAAGGAAGCACCTGTAGCTCCCATTCTCCATGTCCAGAACAGGTTAGACCCATCTGTTCACTAGCTTACTCACTTATATTTGGTTGCCTGAGTCCCCACAGTCACAGAGAATCCTAGAATCCCAGATGTGTTCCGACAGGTTGGGTATACGTGGTACCTATACCAGAATGAAAAGTGTTGAGCTCATGGGTCACTGGGCTCTGCCCTCAAAAGCTCTAGGGGCATGGTTTCTGTCCCACACTGGATCTGGAGGTCCTAAAAGATGACCATAAACATGTATACAACTACTTAATTCTTCAGTCAAGGTGCGCACCCTCTGCTGAACTGGGGACCATGAGTTAGCTTGCTTGCTTCATCCTGAAACCTGACCACGCTGAAAATCTGATCACAGTCCAAGATGTAAATTCCAGAAATCCTGACAAACAGTTACTATTCTAAGGCATGGAGGGACTGGAAAGTTCTCAGCAGCTACTCAGGCCAAACATCTGATAAACTTCAGCCTGTAAAACATACCCCAAGTTCTTATTTGATCTTAGCACCCTTACCAACAAACTTACCCAAGGGTCTGCTTGGTTCGAAGGAAGTCAAAACAAGGCTCTTCCATGTGCATCTGTAATTCAACACACCACCCATCAGCTAGCTCCCAGCAGAGACCTTGCATTTCCTCCCCTCAAAGTGTTCCACGTATTTCCACAGTCTGGCCTCTCTTACTGCTTTCCTAATGTCCCTGTCTATGCTCATACTGAGTGAAAATACTAAATGACCACTTCACCTTCCAATCAAGTCTGTGACCACCCCAAGTCCCCAACCCCCATGCAGAAATACTGGGTCTCAGTGGGTCGGGGGCTCTTGAACACCTTGACTCTGCTTTACATACTTACCACAAGCAGCTCCATAAGTGTGTATTCTCTTAAACTCCTGGTACCTGACTGAAAGGAGAAAAATGATCAGACCAATTGAATATCCAGTGGCTTACAGGGCATTTAATATTAGCTATTTGGTAGTACCAGGGATTGAACCCAGGGGCTCTCAAGCAGTGAGCCACATTCTCAGCCCTTTTTAAAATTATTTAAAATTTTAAGGCAGGTCTCAGTAAGTTGTTGAGGCTGGCTCTGAACTTGCGATTCTCTTGCCTCAGCCTCCCAAGTTGCTGGGATCACAGGCATGCACCACCACGCTCAGCTAATTTTTTTTTTTTTTTTTTAAGATAGAGGGACAGTGAGAGGGAGAGATAAAGAGAATTTTATTTAGTTTTTCATGTGGCTTTTGTTGCTCAGACACTTCATCGGTGTACGTGGTGTTGGGGTACGTATGAACTAGCATCCCTGCACATGCGAGGCAAGTGCCAAAACCACTGAGCCACCGCTCCAGCCCCAATATTAACTATTCTTAACAACTACTTACTTAGATATCATCTCCTCTCTTCCCCCCCCAAGAGAAGTAATCATACCTTCTGCCTTACTTTCAACAATCTTTACATGTCTGCATTCTCGCTAGCCTGAAGGTCTTTGAGAACAATAGTGTCAGACACATGTATCCCAGCACTAACACAGAACTGCAGGTTGGACATGAACATTGAGTCCAATAATCCTGACCTGCCAGCTCCTATCTGGAAGACCTGGAGAACGCATAGAACACGCTCTAAAATCAAGTACTCATAGTCTGTGCCCTAAAGATATCAGGAAATAGTTGGGAATCATGAAGGAGTAGATTCATATCTATTTCTTAGGTGAAAACAAATCAGTTCATATGAAAATATCCAAGAGGAAGAAACCATAGTTAGGGACCTCATCTTGATTACCCTGGAGAAGGACAAAATATTTCAGAATGGAATAGGGTGGGAGGCCAATACAGAAGGAGGTTGACAGTCATCTCCAGAGTCAGGCTCTTGTAAGGCTCTGCTGACAGACTAATTTCTCTTGATCTTCCCACTTCACTAGAGGAAGAGAATAAACCTGTATGCCCTAGAAGTCCTTATTAATCAGCACTGAGATTTCTTATTTTCTTGTAAGATAGCTACAACAAAACCAGTGAAAACTTGGCATTAATTTTCTATTTAAAATACTCTGAGGAGGGAAATGGTTTCCTAAAAGAAGCAGTCTGTGCTAAGAATGACTGAAAGAAAGCCCCTCCAGTCTCCCAATGTGAAATCCTGCCTAGAACTCAGAAGTGACATCTGCCTCTGGGTTTTGAGGCATTAGAGGAATAAAGGTTAAGTGGGGCATGGCCTGTACCATTTATGGACTTAGGGACTGAGAGTTGGAATCTAGAAAGACTGAAGGTTGGAATGTTATAGCCAAGGGATGGGATCCACAGAGAAGCTGGGCCTGTAGGGAAAGAAAGAAAAGGAGGAAGGGAGGGAGGGAGGGAGGAAGGAAGGAAGGATGGATCTATTCACCCAGCTCCAAAACTGTAGCAACTGAAGCAAAGTACTCATTAAGAAGACTAGGGCAAGTCTGGAGTGGTGGCTCAGCAGTACTGATGCTTGCCTCGCATGTGCAGGGACATGGGTTTGAACCCCAGCACCACATACAAAACGAAGTGTCAGCAACGAAAGCCAAATGAAAAACTAAATAAAACTGATTCTCTCTTTCACTGTCCCTCTGTCTTTACCAAAAAAAAAAAAAAAAAAAAAAAAAAAAGACGACTAGGGTAGGGCTGGAGCAGTTGCTCCAGCATTTGTGACACTTGTCTGGCTTGTATGAGGACCCAAGTTCAAACCCCAGCACCACATAACAAACTGTTGGAGCAACAGAGGCCACATGAAAAATTAAATAAAACTGATTGTCTCTTCTCTTCTCTCTCTCTCCCTCCCCTCTTCCTTAAAAAAAAAAAATGACAGACAACTAGGGCAAGGCCTAACAGATGGCCATGACAACTGGCAGGTGAATTTAGTTCTGACACCAGACCAGGACAATATCAGGATAAGATTCAGGTCTAAGGCTAGATATAGAAGGACAAAAAAGGGAAAAAGGCATGCTATTCAAAGCCCAGACCAAAGACCTTCATAAGACCTGACAGGTAAGGACTAATTAGGACCCTCCTACGGGAGGAAACCCAGGACCCAGAGTAGCAGCTGCAGAAACCTCAGAATTTGGGAAGTCAGGTATTAGTCTGGAGGTTTAGAGAAGATCCTTCTTACAGACCAGAAATGAGTGGGACTAACTACAGGCTAAAGCAGTCCAGCTAAAACTGTTGCAAAGCACTTATTTTAAAATCACCCCAACGCTACAGAACAGTGTGCAAAGAACATATATTCTGAAGACAAACTATATAAATTTGAGACCAGCAAATGAGGGACTCTGAACCTTGGATTTATTATCCATAAAGTAGAGGTAATAAATCCTTTCTACAGGGTGTTTTAAAACCTTTACGACGACAAATCATTCTGTTTGTTGTATATCGTCTCTTTGAAAACTGTCCTTTTACCATTTCTTCCTGTTCTGTTAGGGGAACATATAGGAAATTCCACCCACACTGCATCTGTTCTTCTTTATTACAAGTTAGTAGTTGATTAATGAAGCAATATCTTATTGTAATTGGGGAAAAAGGCCCATTTTTACTGACAAAAGCAATATTTAAATGCAGTTGCTTCAAGAGGACAAATAGCCCCAAGCCTAAACCCACTGAGGTAACAGGGCCTTGAAGGTCATTGGGTCAGCTCATCCCTAGGTATTCTGGACCTTCTATCAGACTTTCATGCCCTAAAGATACTTGTCCATCACTTGTAAAAAATGGAGTCAACTGACCTGGTAGTAAACAGTGACTTCAGAGTTGGCATCACCCTTGTTCAGCGCTCTCACTTTACATAAGTGGTGGCCACTGGGCAGCTCTACCACCTGGAATTGCACAGGCATTTCCTGCTCCAGGGGCATGAAGTTCAGTTTGCTGTAAAAGAAACAGCTGGGATTACTGAGGCAGTACCTTTATTCACTTACCCCCACCCAAAACCAATGAAGAAACAGCCAGGCCTTCCACAGTCCCTTCTGAATTGCTTTGTTTGCCTTAGCCTCAAGAAAATTTGCCACAGGTAGTATTTCAAATGTGGGTTCAGTAACAATTAACTTAGTCTTGGCTTAATGCCCTCTTTCTGAACACATAACCCTCAAAGAAGAAACAAACCAGTACTTACTCAACAACATATTTCAGGAAATCCATGGATTCCTGGGAGGCAAAAGAGCAGAAAATAAATATATTAGTTCCTCTTGACATTAATTTCACCTAGAACCATGTTAATACCCATTTTCTAATTTCTTGGGGCATCCTGGATAGCATTAGGAAGCAGAGGCAGCTCTTCCTACTCTTCACCGTGGACTAAGATTGAAAATTCTTCTATGGACAGGACAGAAACTAAGGGTGGTTTTGGACTGGAGGATAAAGATAGAGAAGGTGCTAGTAGCAGTCACAGTTTCAAGAGTGATTTATAAGCTGGGTGTGGTGGTGTATGCCTACAATGCCAGTCACTTGAGAGGCTGAGGCAGGAGGATCACATGTTCAAGGCTAGCCTCAGCAACTTAATGAGACCCTGTCTCAAAACAAAAAAAAGAGGATTGGGGATATAGCTCAATGGTAAAGCACCCCTGGGTTCAAACCCCAGTACCAAAAAAAAAAAAAAAAAAAAAGAGATCTATGTATTCCATCCATCAAAGGTCCAGTCCTGAGACACTGGGAGGCCATAGAGGTCAGTTAAGGGAAAGTTCCAAATAAGCACTCTTGACTGGAAGAGGCCACAGTCAAGTTACAAGGCCCCAGTGAGATACCCAACTCAATATGTAGCAGGAAACACTCTTCATGTGCTCCCAATCCTATTGTTTGTGCATTTCCAGTAAAAAATATGAGTAGCATCATAGACCCCTCCCTTCTCCCTCACCTTCACATCCAATTAGTGATTTCAGACCATCTTCTACCTCATTTCCTTAGCACTTCTTTTTCATTTATTTGGAATAACCTCAGGTTTCATCACTGTTCATATAACATCTTTCCATTTTTTAAAGTTCAGTTGTGTTAACTATATTGTGAAATAGATTTCTAGAACATTTTCATTTTGTAAAACTAAAATTCTATGCCTATTAAACAACTGCCCTCCTTCCTTCTTCTTTCCCCAACTCTAGGCCCTGGAAACACCATTCTACTTAACCACAGATTTTAAATCCCTCGATGGTTCTCTGTTTGTACAGAATAAAGTCCCAGCTCCTTCGCTTAATAAAATTTGACATATAGATTCTGGCTATGTATGTATGTATAACATCCCTTAACCATGTCCCTCCTCCCATTTTAATCTCTATTATTAAACTTTTCATGGTTTCCACATACAATCTTCAACAAATGTAACCAAACTATCTCTCACACACACACATGTGTGAAAACTGAATATATATGAACATTTCATTCTAGGTCATAAAGTTTTCTTTACAGGAAAAAGTTGCCTAGTATCAGAAGGGCAGGTTCCCTCCTAATAAAAAAATGGTAATGCAGGCCCACAAAACTACAGGTTTCTCTTTATGCAATTCCAGAATATACAAGTACAATGAAGCCCAGGTTACATAGAACACATTCACACTTACCGTGCTTGTGACATTCCCTTGTACCAGGCCCTCAACAAAGAGCTGGGATTTGAACTCTTTGACAAAGCTCAGCAGAGACTCAAGGGAAAGGCCATCCATCAGAGCCCGGTACTTGTCAATCATAGACCAACGGGCATATTCCAGGATTAAAAGCCGCACATCTCTGCACAAAGAGCAGAAAAACAGTAGCAACAATGTTCTGTTGCAATAACTGCATCTTAAAAGTATGGCAATATTTGATCAAGTTTTATAGATGATGTGTTTCTAAAGAGACAATTCCTATTACAACTTAAGATGGGGAAAAATTGTCATAATCATCAAAAATAATTTGAAGTTGCATACACAAAATTTTAAAGGGATTTACTCACACAGTACAACAATGCACTTATCTCTTTGTTTCAGAGTAAAATATTTCACATAAGTTGTCAGAGCTTACCCAGTCATACACCAATTTAAAATTATTACTATTTTGGTTTGAAGCTTAATACCCTGAACATTCCCCCAGGAAGGTAAATACTGAAAGGTCCCTAAAATATAAAATCATCCTGTGTATACCCACTTGGCCAGAGTCTCAGGCTTGATGAGGATGTTAAAGTAGGTCTTCTTCAACTGTTCTGTTATCATTGTGAAGACAGCTGGTGTGGAACTGAACTCAGACAAGTAGTCAATAATGAGCTGAAACAGTAGCTATAAGGTTGGGAAAAAGTAAAAAAGATGCACTTTAAGTGGCAACGTATGAAAATTCACCTAGTGTTAAAGGGACAATGTTTCCCTTTGGTTTTTACCAGGAGTCCAGCATGATACAGTATTAAGGACTCAGAATCTTCAGGGGCCCAAATCCTCAATATCTGACAAATTTGGAGCTGTGATTCTTCCTCATTTTATGATTTTCCTGAAAACTATCAAACATTTTCTTTCCTTCCAAATTATACATAATTTAATCTAGTGTCCCTACCACTCCAAAATGTGACTTTTATTGGATAGACATTATATATTAATTTTAGAAGCAGTGATAATTTTATAATAACAACCTGTCTGATCCAGAAACATGATGAGTCTCTTAAAGTTCTTTTTATTCGCTTCAGTAAGATTTGCAGTTTTCAGCTGGATGTGATGGCCCACACCTGTAATTCCAGCAAGTTGGGAGGCTTACAAGTTCAAAGCCAGCCTCAGCAACTTAGCAAGTCCCCAAGCAACTACGCAAGACTTTATCTCAAAATACAAAATAAAAAGAGCTGGGGACGTGGTTCAATGGTAAAGCACCCCTGGGTTCAATCCCCAATACCAAAAGGGTGGGGAGGGGGGAGATTTGCAGTTTTCAGGCTGAGGATGTAGCTCATTGGTAGAACACTAGCCTGGCATGTGTAAGGACCTAGGTTCAATCTGAGCAGCACCATCCCCACACCTCCCCCCGCAAAAAATTCCATTTTCTTTAGCTAGATTTATTTATTCCTAGGTATTTTTGTTGTTTTTCTCAATATTTGTTTCCAACCACTTCTAAGTATTTTTTGCTACCATAGGAAAAAAGCCACTGATTTTGAAATACTGATCTCATGACTAGCCTCATCACATCAAATTATTTTATTTTAAAGGTCAGGTTTTTTTTTGAGACAGAGAGACAGAGACAGAGAGAGAGAGGAGGGAGAATCAGTTTTATTTAATTTTTTATCTGATTTTCATTGCTCCAACACTTACTTGTGTATGTGGTGCTGGGGTTTGAACCTGGGTCCTCACACATGTTAGGCAAGCACCATAACCACTGAGCCACCACTCCAGGCCCACAACAAATTAATTTTAATTTTAGTAAATAATAGTGTTAATAATTTAGTGAATGATTTTAGTAGCATTTTAGACTAAGATTATAATCATATTTACAAAGAAGCTGGAGCAGTGCCTCAGTGGTTATGGCACTTGCTTGGCATGCGTGAGGACCTGGGTTTAAACCCCAACAACATGAACACAAAGAAATGCCAGAGTAATGAAAAACTAAATAAAGTTGATTCTCTATTACTTACTGTCCCTCTCTCTCTTTAAAACAAAAAATTTTTAGAAAAAAAGTTTTTCTTTTTTTTTTTTATTGTAGAAGCTAGAATCTTAAAAACAATGTTGACTAGCAGAGGTGATCATGTGTTACTCTTGACCTGTTCCTCATTTTAATGTTCAGTGGTTCATCATTTAATGTTAACACTTGCTGTTTCTTGGGGTGGGGAGGAGTTGACAGCTTTTATTGTGTTTAAGTAATTTCCTTCTATTACTTCTATTATGAATATCAACTCAAATTTATCAAATTTTTCCATTCATCACTTACTTATACAGTGGTTCTTCTTTGATTGTTATAATGCATTAATATTCATCAATTTTTCTTTTTCTTTTTTTTTAAAGAGGGACTGTGAGAATCAACTTTATTTAGTTTTTCATGTGGCTTTTGTTGCAAATGTGTATATTCTATATAATTTTTAAATATTAAGGCTAGATCAGCTTTATGAAATGTAAATTATCAAACACTTATCTGTGGTTTATATTTTTGAAAGCTTTCCAGGTAAATCCAAAGCATACCTCCCAAATGAAAACCACTATTAATGCACTTTTCTCTTTGGATCTTAAGCTATAAAATATTTAGGCCTTTGAAGGTAGACAAAAGTAAAATATTCTGTGGTACTTCTCTTACGGCCTATCTTTGCTCTGGGGAGGTGAGAGGTAAGGACATGAAAGAGAGAACAATATTCTCCTCCTGAGTTTCTGCCAATATGGAAGCCAACCCTTCCTAGCATAGATGATTTCTGGCAGGTTCTTTCTTCTAGACTTTTTCTTGTATGAACCTATTCCCCAAACTTTAATACAATATATTGTATCCAAGAAGTCTTGATTTAAAATTTGTTGTAGGGTATATTATATTATCTGGCATTTAATAATCTCCACTCTTTTACCTAGCATCTCATTATTTTTTTCTCTGCTTATGAAGTTTCTGACAAGGCAACACTGAAGCATATTCCTTATCAGAATCTATTTCTAAAAGGCTCATAAACTTGGAAGGAAAACAAGACACACATACTTGAAACAAGAGGAAGGAAGAGCACACACATCTGAGTTCTACTCCATGTCAGACAATAAAACAGGTCCTTTAAATTTGCTATTGCTGTGTGGTAAACCAGTCCTAAATTGCAGCATTGGACACACAGAAACTGACAGCAAAGGGAAGTGATATCAAGCTTAAGAGTCTGGGCTGTATTGTATGCACAATTAATAAAACACACATAATTCTTTTGTATGGTCATAGTTAGAATACCTGCCATCAGTTAAGAAAACTCATGATACTCTTCATTAATAAACATTTCTTTCTAGTTACAGCACCTCATGCACTAGCCTCACATTTGGTGCTAAAGGGTCAACAAACATAAAGATGATACTTAAAGCTCTATGAGGAAAACAGTGTATGTACTTACAGGTAGTTTGTGGTTGAATCCTTTCACTCGAATAATTAAACCATGCTCTCCAGCTACCAGTTTATACTCCAGCTGTGCCACATCAGCTTCATAAGCTGGTTCCGCAAGATTATGGGTAAGGATATTGACAAAGATATCAAAGAGGACCACACTGAAAAGTTTACCAAATGCAATCAGTATCATTAATTGGCAAAAAAGACACAAATAGATTTGCTTCAATTTAGAGTAAGAAACGTCAATTTTAAAAAGGTGCTAATTTCTTACTCTGAAATGTAAAACAATACTAATTTGGTTCAAAGGTAAATATAACTTACTCAGAACTCAGTTTCACAGGCATATGAGCAGTGCTTCCCAAAATTTTCACACACAGAAAATGGCATTAGTTACATTGTACAATGAAGGGAATGGAAGGGGCATTAGAGGCCACTGGCCTAAGAGGATAGTTGCTTACTTTGCTGCAGACTTCTGTATCAAAGGTGAGATCAGATGGAAACGTATGTAGGCTGAAAGAAAAAGACCAGAGATAAAATATGGAAGCTCAGAGACCTCAAATATTTTTAAATTGTGAATAGACTACAAATACCTAAAAATCCTCCTTGCATTTTCATTTTTAGTACACATTACATTTTTATGCGTTTTTTTAAAAGGTAGTATTTAGCATTCTAAATAAAGTAGTGCAGAAGGCACACTTTATCTATGGAAGACCAGATATACAGATACATATACACAGAGGTCTATTAATACACATATTTATCAAAAGCTTCAGACAGGGAAAATGTTTAAAAACCTATACATGTCAAGAACATTAAGGGAATAACCCTATGTTCACAGGAAGTTATAACAGAGGCTTTTTCTAAGAAAGCTGAATAAACATTAGGAACATTTTTTGAAAGTCATAAGCAATTCAAGAAAAAATGTGGAGAGGTGAGGATATAGTTCTGTGGAAAAGTATACATTTGGCATGCATGAGGCCCTGGGTTTCATTCCCAGCATAATGATAGGATTGATGGGCAAAAGGAAGAAAGGAGGGAGGGAGGGAAGGTAGATTGATTTGAGGAAATGCACTCTTTTTTTTTTATTAGAAGTATATAGAGATACAATTGAGGGGAAACATTCTCAAACCATCAGTAACCAATGTATATATACTTTGTTATCCAGGGGTAATGCCAAAACATGGATGACCACCTTGGGTTTCACCTGTTGCAGTTTCCCCCAGAAGAACTCTTGTGTTAAATGGGTATCTCATGGAGGAATGACATCTGGTTCTGAGAAGGTTCCCCCATATTCCCACTCTCCAGTCTCCTATGAGTTCTTCATACACCCTCCCCTTCCCCCTCCCTAAGCCTCCAAGTATCCTAGGGAGCCATCCCCCTATTACGCTGAGAATCATACAATTTGAAGTTATTGTTATGTTAGCTGTCTAACCTACTGCTTCCCCATATGAGAGAAACCATTCGGCCCTTTAGTCTCTGAGCTTGGGAGACTTCACTTAGCATAATTCTTTCCATCTCCATCCATTTGGCTGCAAAAGCCATAACATCGCCTTCTCTAATGGCCAAGTAGTATTCCATTGTATATATGTACCAAAGCTTTTGTATCCACTCATTGAGTGAGGGGCATCTGGGTTGGTTCCATATTCTAGCTATAGTAAATTGAGCTGCTATAAACATTGGCGGAAGCCACATCACTATAATATGCTGATTCTAACTCTTTTGGGAAAATACCCAGGAGTGGATAGCTGGGTTTTAAAGTGGTTCCATCCTTAATTTTTTGAGGATTCTCCACACTGCTTTCCAGAGTGGCTGAACCAATTTGCAGTCCCACCAGCAGTGTAACAGTGTTCCTCTTCTCCCACAGCCCCTCCAGCATCTATTTTTGTTAGAATTTTTCATTTTTGCCACTCTAACAGGAGTGAGGTGGTATCTCACTGAAGTTTTGATTTGCAATGTGGAAATACATTCTTAACAAACTCAAGAATCCTCCACAGAGCTAAGTTATAGCTGTGTTTGAGACTGGGGACATGAGTTAAATAGCATCCAAGAACACTCAGCCCGTAACTCCAAGTTGCTTCAGCAAGTTCCAACGCTACGCACAACAAAACAAAAAAGCAACATAATTTGGGCCATAATCTTAAAGTCAAGGAATTTAGTCTCTTTAACAACTTTACACTATTTTTCTTTTATACTGAAAAGTAAAATGGCAGAGGGAAGCAGATGGGGGAGATTTTACATTTGTAACGATGGATTAGCCTATCTGTTGTATCTAAGAATAATTTTTCATATAATCTCATGTTGAAATAATACAGATCTTTAAGACAGTCAAACTTGGCTCTGCTTTCATTTATCTGAAAAATATCTGAAAACAATCTTTCTAGGCTTGAATTTTTATTTCCTGGAAACTAGAGTATTTATAATATTTGTATGATAGCACACACAGTATGAATCTGATATGTAAGCCTAGAAAAGGTTCCCAAAGAGAAGGGGAATGGGAAGAAGAAAAGAAAGTAAGCAATAGACACAGGGTGGGGAGCAGGTGGAAATGTTGATAACAGCAGCAAGATTTGTGTTAATTATTTCACTTCTTTTAGGGAAGGCAATATATTACCTTTGGGGATTTTGAATTTGTTGTCTTTCTTATACCACAGGCAACCTTGTGGAGTATTGACAATTTTAACAGGGTATTCTGTTTCAGGGCAATCAAAAGCCTTCAACGTAAAGTCCGTGGCTAACAAAAGAACAGAATAAAGATGTTCATTTATTTTAACAGGATTCCCAGCAATCTGTTCTTAATTTCAAAAGTTTAAGTAACTTTGTTTTTGTGGCAAAAATAAGCCATATTCAATTAAATACTAGAGTACACTGCATACTTGGCCTTAAACTGAATAAACTCTGAAAATCTGTGATTTCCCAAATTCTGATTTCTACACATTTGGCTTCAATTCCTTCATCAAAACAATTCTGAAAGAGGGACTTCTGGTTAGGATAGCTGTATAATTCAATTCATGAATGAATACATTTTTGAATGTCTTTTACCAACTTCATAGACTTTTGAAAAGCTACAAAATAATTCTGCTCAAAGTCAAACTTGTAATTTCACCTAATGAAAACAAATTATTACATAAACACATAGGCAGAGAAATAGCTAATTTAAGGAAAACAATAAAAAAAAGAAATTGCTGTATTTATTTTTTAAAAAACTGAGTTGTTTAGATATTTAATGTTCAAGATATGGAACTGTCCAAAATCACAGGACTTAAAAAAGAAAGAAAAGGTTAGCTACAAGACCTATATAGGGACCTATAATCCAAGTGACTTGGGAAGCTGAGTCAGGAGGATAACCAATTTCAAGCTCAGCCTCAAAAACTCAGTAAGACGCTCTCTCAAAATAAAAAACAAAAGGACTGATAAAGTGCCTCTGGGTTCAATCCCCACTACCCCCCCCAAAAAAAGGCTTTTTAAAATTGAAATAAGATTCACATAATATAAGTTAATCATTTTAAAGTGAACGTTTCAGAGGCATTAATGCACCACAATGTTGCACAACTACCAATTTTACTTAGTTCCAAATAATTTTCCAAGTCACCCCAAAAGGAAACCCTATACTCATTAAGAGAGTTGCTCCCTATTATATCACACAGCCCCTAGTTAACCTTCCATCTATTATATGCTGTCTCTGTGGATTTACTTATTTTGGCTATTTCAAATAAGTGTACTCGTATATGGCCTTTTGTGTCTGACTTTTTGTGTTGGCATTATATTCTCAAGGTTTATCTACATTATAATACTTATCAGTACTTCTTTTTATGGCTAAATAATATTCTAAACTATGTGTATACCACAATTTGTCCAAATACCCATTTGGCTGTTTTTTTTCATCTTTTGGCTACTGTGAGTAATACTACTATGATCATGACACACATATTTGCTTGAATGTCTTTTTCAACTCTTTTGGGTATGTGTATAAGTGGAATTGCTGGGAAAAGTAAGATATTCTGAATATATTAAAGTCACAGACAACTATAAAACCTCTGAATTAAGAACAGTGGCTTTCTTCTTACTGCAACTCACAGAAATGCTTTCCAATGCAAGTCAGTTGGCAGATATACACATATATATCAGTCTAAAAAAAAAGTTTTTGAAATAACACTTTTTATGCAATGAAATATTTTTCTTTTTCTATTTTCTATTCGAATTGATTTTTTAATGTTTATACAGCTCAATTACACTGACCTTACGACCCATTACATTGATTTCACAACATTCTAATGGCTTGAAAACCACAATTTGAAAAACATTAGAACAATCTGACAAGATACTGACAATTTCTTCCTGTGAAAGGAACAGCTAATATGTACAAGAAAAAACATAAATGTCAGGGAGCCCCAAGATTTATATTTAAGTCCTTGTTGTTCCCTTCACCAGCTGAATGTCTTAGACAAGTCACTTTATTTTTCTGAATTTGTGTTCTCATTTGGAAAAGAAAGGAGTAATGCCTAACGCAGAATATTACTGGGATTCTAAAATGTGAATTTATGGGGTACTTTGTAAAATATAATATAATATCCAGGTACATTCTGCCTATTAGTACATGGATAGATTATGTGTAATGACTGCTATCTTACTGACCTATGTACTTGTTTTCAGCTGGAAGATGAAGATCTGGATTTAATTCAAAATTACTCTTCCACAGTTCAGCCCAAGAGTTTTCAACATCTGTGAAGAAGAAGGACAAACAGATCCAACAAATGATACAATGGTTCAGAATTCTCTTAACAAACCAGTCATCAATTACCTTCATGAATCAATTTGCCTTTCTCGGGAAAACTGTTTCTGACATATCTAGACATTCTAGAATTTCACTGCTCAAAGCACTGGTATCATTTGGGAGACTGTTAGATATGCAGAATCTCAGGCCCTATCTCAGACACCCTAAATCAACATCTGTATTTTAATAAGATCTCTAGGTGGACACACTTCCAGACTGAAGTTTGAAAATCACTTATGTTTCCCAAATACCAAAACAACAGGATTTTTTTTTACTAGCTAATAAATATAAACATAGTAGAAAATAACTCCCCCAAAGTAGAATAAGTAATTTTCATTTCGAAGTGAACTTTAAAAATATACTTTTCCTCCCAAAATAACCATCAGATAAATTATTAAAGAATAAAAATTCCAAAGTAAGTCAGATATATCTAAATGTAGGACAAGGGTTAAAATATTTTACCTTCTATGCTATACTGAGTCCCAAACCACTTTTCCTTGAGGTCACATTTTCCCTCATTAGCACCAGACAGTAGAACAAGATTTGCTTTTTGAGGAACTAGCTGATTAAGGGCTTCAGCAATGACCTAATAAAGGAAGAAGGGGGAGTGGTGGTGGCAGTAAGGGAAGAGAGATATACACAATAACTTTTAACATAATATATTTCTGTTAAAAAGGCAAAGTCACATTGTTAGATGCCCCCCAAGATCACAGCATCCCGATGCTCATAAAACTATCTGAATTCCATGAATACCCAAATTTATTAAGCATCATAAGTTTATTAGCATTTCACATTATTTCAGTTTTATTGAAGTATAATTGACAAATATCAAATGTTTCACAATAATACTAATTTATAAGTGCACATTTTGAATCCTACATATTAATAGCACTAACAATAAAAATCATTATTTACTGTTTTTACCATGTGCCATGCAGTGTTTAACATATGCTATTTCATTTAATCTAAAAAAATAAAGCATAATCATTTTATAGAAAATAATTCTCAGCTTCAGGTTAAAGATTATGAAATTTACATAGAACTACAGCTATAAAAGTCAAAAGGAGTTCTACCATACTCTACATGATTCCCTAGACAATACTACACCTCATGCCCAAGAACCACTAAAATGATGCCAATGAAAGCCCTCCTTCAATAATTCTCCAGCTGTGATAAAGACTAAATTCAGGATCATGTAGGCTAATTTGGAATCCTAACTATCATTTAAACATTTCTTTGAGAAGAAAAGAATGGTGATTTAGAAAAAAATTCAGTCCACTGGACACAACTATCCTAGGGAGAAGGCAAGAATGTAGAGCTGTTATTTCCTTCTTTGCTTTTCCCTATCTTCTTTAAAACAAAGTTTTAGAATACTGTTTCCAAAGTTTCTCTGCCTCAAAACTAGTAACATGTTGGGTCAGATAATTATTCTATATCTTCTGCATTATAAGATGGTTGGCAATGTGTTTGGGCTTCTACCCTCTAGATCCCAGGACACCCCACCCCCCACCTGAGTTATCTATCATAACCAAAAAGTCTCCATCAGTGATAAATATCCCCTGGGGGCAGGAACTGCTCCTGGTTGACAACTGCTACCCTGTAAGAAGAAATCAACATGTTGTACCCATGTACCCATGTAATCAACTATTGTATATCTAGGAAATTTATCAACCAAGCTCCCTTCCACCAGGGTATATATTTTAATGTGTCTCATGAGTATCTCTCTCATGCTGGTAGTTGGTAGAATAGCAATGTGATTAAATTAAATCATGAATTTAATTGTCCTGAATTTCCAACTCAATTAAAAAGTAAGCTAAACGTTTTAAATATGCCTAAGAACTAAAGAATTCTTAGAAATTGCCTAAACTATTTCAGATGTCTCAACAACGTGAAAAACTTTAAAAATAGTACTAAGAACTGATTTTTTCCTCATATTAAAACATAATCATGTAAAAGAATAATGAGAAATTACTCATACAACTATTCTAATTTCTTCTCTTCAAACAAAAGTCCTGACAAAATATAACCAAGTCTTCTTCATTCTCTGTTCTTAGTATACTCTGTACTTTTCACCCTTCTCTCTTCTTAAAAGTTTTAGAAGTAGAAACCTCCTTACTTCTGGCTTGTATTCAAAAAGAAGCTGATCTCCAGTGAGAAAGTCCTGCAGTGGGTACAGTTGCATGTTTTCACACATGTTTTCCACATACTCAACTGGATCTGTCTGTAAAGAGGCAAAATTACTTCACACCAGAACCTCTCCACTGTTATGATTAATTAGTCACAATATACATATTTTCTGTTTTCAACAATGAAAGCAAAGGTAGATATAAATGGAGCTTAAGAATCTGATTATTTGAATTCCAAGAAAATAACAGTGAGAGCTATTGCTTTAAGGAGCTTATTAACCTCATACCCCTCCAAACTCATCCTGAGTCTGACAACCCACTCACTAGTCATGTCACTCACTAGGTTCTAGTCATGTACACAGTCTCTTCATGAGAGCGATCACAACATTAAATTGGAAATTTTTACCTGTCAAGTGCTCCACATGACTGTGAGGTCAATAAGACATGACATAACCACAATAGCATTTTCTCCAAAAAACTATTTGTAAGCATGAATCAAATAAAAAATTAAGTAGCATTAGATAAAAGTATTGAGAGTAGAATAGTAGTCGCCAGAAGTGGGAAGGGTAGGGAGCAGAGAGGATGGTTAACAGGGACGTAGGTACTACACAGTAGGATAACTATGGTTGGCAATGATTAACTATATATTTCAAAATAGCTAGAAAAGAGAATTTTTTAATGTTCCCAACATAAACTCATTATAAATGTTTAAAGAGATGGATATGCCAATTACCCTGATGTGATTATTGCATATTGTATAAATGTTTTAATATATCACACTGTACTACATAAATATGTACAATAATTATGTGTTAAGTAAAAATGAAAAGTTAAGTCATATTAATCAGTATTATACATATTTTAATTAATTTATTTTTAAAGTGGCTTTTCTTTTTTCTTTTAAAGAGAGAGGGACAGTGGGGGGGGGGGAGAATCAATTTTATTTTAGTTTTTCAATGGCTTTCATTGCTAGGACACTTCATTGTGTACGTGGTGTTGGGGTTTGAACCTATGTACTCATGCATGGCAGGTAAGCGCCGCAACCGCTGAGCCATCACTCCAGCCCCATATTTTAATTTAGAACCAATGAAATGGAAATAACTATCCAGAAGAAAGCAATAAATTTAAGTATTTACTGAGATACATAGACTCTTAATGCCTATACTCCTAGTGACTTGGGAAGCCAAGACAGGAGGTTTGCAGGTTCTAGGCCAGCCTCGGCAACTTAATAAGAACCTCAGGAACTTAAACTGTCTCCAAACAAAAAACAAAAAAGACTGGGCAAGTAACTAAGTGGTAGAGGGACACTGGGTTCAATTCTCAGTACCAAACAAAAAACCTCACAGGTCCTGCAGCTAACAAGTGGTTCCATTCCCATGTTCTACAACGAGGAAATCTACTGACTGATTAGGTGACTTGCCAAGATCACGTAGTGAGTAACAAGCAGAGTAGACACTAGAACTCTGGTTTCCTATTGCATCTATATGGCACCCTGCCTACCCCTTTACCAGATATATGGGCTGCTTGTCTATTGGGAGACAGAATAAAAATGAAGGTTACTGCATTCGTGGAACAGTGGAGGTGCAGGGCAGAGGCAGACAAGTACATGTATATATCATGCATACATTTTCATATAAAAATAGGATAAAGAAAAAGGAAAGATTCACCATTATCTTTTTTCTACTTCAGAAAATATTACTGTATCATAAGTCACTAAAGTGCTATTATTACATAACATTACTTAACATGTGACCTTTTGTGTTTGGCTTCTTTCATTTAGTATAATGTCTTCAAGATTTACCCATGTTATAACATGAATTATTCTTTTTATGGATGAATAATTTTCCGTAATATCCAGAGTCTATTTTTTATTTATCCACTCATCAGTTATGGGCAGTTGAGCTGTTGCCACATTTTGGCTATAGAGAATAATGCTGCTATGAACATTTGTGCATAAGTTTTTTTTTTAACGGTTCAAATAGTTTACTTAACAAAAAGTTTAATATGAAAATGTTCATGACTTGATTTTTATGCCATAGTTAAACAGGCCCTTTAGAGAGGGGCTATGGATTTCTCTGCTGAACAGCCATTATTTACATTCGTTCCAAGGCTTCTAACATGATAATACTATTTCCTAAAGTATTATCACCATTCCAATACTGTTCTGTTGCCCACTAGTTGCCATCTCCACACATTCATCTATCGTAAGATTCATAAAGGGATTAAATCCCTGCAATATTCCTTGGACATGTCTGCCACCATTTAATTTCAATGATAACTTCTTGTCCATAAATTTTTTCAGCTCGGGAGGGTGAGCTTTGCTCATGCTGTCTACTTCACAGACTCAAAGATGCTTTGAAATGGAATTGGCAGTCTCCTTCATGCTACCATGGATATGCCTAAGTTTTTGTGCAGGAATGTTCCCTTGGATATAACTGGTTCGTATGATAACTATTAGTTTTCTAAGAAAATGACAAACTGTTTTCCAAAGCAGCTAGACCACTTACTGCTCCCACCAGTAATGTAAGGGGATTTCAATTTTCCACATCCTCTCTAATACTTATTAGTATCTTGTTAATTTTTTTGTCTACCATAATCTCTCAGTGCCTTCCAATTATTAATTATTACATTACTGATCCTATTTTTCTGCCTACAGAAAAGTACTTCATCAAATAAAACAGCTTTTCTCATCTAGTTCAGAGTTGATTTAAAAGACATACTGAGTCCACATGTCTGTGTGAAATTTAAATTTAAAACATTTTTAATTAAAAAAATAAACATTTGAAAAGGACATTTTTATCTGCCTTTAATGAAGACTAGAAAGAAGTCTGAAGAACAGATATTCCAAGTGTGTTTAAAATAGAAATGCATAAATCTAAAAACTGAAATATGACCTACTTAATTTAGCACTTCTTTCTCTACAGTTTTGTTTGTGGTTTTGTTTTTTTTCTTTGCAGTACTGGAGACTGAACCCAGGGGCTTGCACATGCTAGACAAGTACTCTATCACTGAGCTAGCCCCTTTTAAAATTTTATTTTGAGACAGAGTCTTGTTAAATTGCCCAGACTGACCCTGGACTTGGGATCCTGCTGCCTCAACCTCCTGAACAGCTGGGATTACAGGTGTGTATCACTGTGCCTGGCAGAAATAGGCTTTTCTGACTTGTTCTGATTATGCATTGATTAGGTTTTAAGATACTATGTTTGGGGCTCATGTTTTCAAATAAAGACAAAAATTCGTAAATACTGCCATAGATATGGGGGGGGGCGGCAATGAGAAGCTATGAAATGGGGAGATGGCAGAACACATATTATTTTGAAATGTACTTCTAACAAGTAACTGGAAGTACAAAAGAAAATATTTACTTAACCAATGCTGAAAACCCACTTGCAGAGAAATCTGGGTATGACTGAGTTGTTCATGATTCACATTTCCACAAAACTTTCCCTGCCACAGTTCTGGTCTACATATTACCACAATAGCTGATGGAGAATACTGATTACTCCTAGTACGATAGTTGACAGAACTTGTGGGTTTCAGGTTTATCCATCTACTTAGAAGACTTACAAGGAGGGTCTATAGGACCCTTTTAATGGATAATATGGGTCAGGTAGATTTTCTGCTCCACAGAACAAGATTTCTAGTTCAATTTCAAATGACTTCAAGTGTATAAAGCACATTAAACAAGAGTCAACAGTAATTGGAAACTTCATTTTTGTGATCTTGTACTTAGTTCTTAAGTCTTCCCTACTTACAAAACATATTGAGGGAAGACTATGGTGATGGTCCAAAAACTCAGGTTTCAAGATGCTCTCTATATTTGTAAATCAGCAGCAATCAAATTTGGGGCCCAGAGATATACCCCACAAGATGTCAGCAGACAAATTCAGAGGGGACCCATGAATTTGGTTGGAAAGAAATTACAAATTTTCACTAATCTCTAAATTACTTTTTAAAAATTATGAATACAAGCAACAAACCATTGTAATATTAACAGTATCAATGACTATCACCAAGAGAAATCACAATACAGTTTTATAGATCCATCACGTATACTCATTACTACTTAAAAATTGTGATAATTAGATCTCGTTACTTAATATAACAAAGAAACACATTATTATTTTTTACTATTTTGAGTACAAGATTCCTTTGTAAACCACTATTATATCCATTTAGAAACACTATAAAAAACACAATGGACTGTGTATTAATTAACAATATTGCTTCAATGTTAAATTTCCAACTGCAGGGCTGGAGCAGTGGCTCAGCAGTTACAGTGCTTGTCCAGCATTTGCAAGTACACAGGTTCAAACCCCAGCACCCATGTACACAGCTAAGTGTCAGAGCAATGAAAGCCATGTGAAAAACTCAATAAAAACTGATTCTCTCTCTCTCTCTTAAAAAAAAAAAAAAAATCCAGCTGCAACAACTATACCGAGGTCATGCAAGAGACTGCCTCTGTAGCTAATACATGCCCAAAACCATTTAGGGTGAAGTATCACGATATATGTAATTAACTGTCAGATGGTTCAATAAAAAATAGAGACAGACAGACAGACACACACACACACACACACAAGAAAATATGACAAAATATTATCAATTGGTAAATTCAGGTGAAGGATATACCAGTGGTCACTTTAATACTATGGTAATTTTTCCAAGAAGTTAAAAAGCTGAAAGGATGAAGTATCATTCTGAGGAGGAGTCTATAGCATTCAACAGACGTTTTTTTTTTTTTTAAAGAAAGGGGACAGTGAGAGAAAAGCAACTTTTATTTAGCTTTTCATGTGACTTTCATTCCTTGGACACTTCACTGCGTACGTGGTGCTGGGATTTGAACGCGTGTACTCATGCATGCCAGGCAAGCACCACAACCACGGAGTCACCACTCCAGCCCCATTCAACAGACTTCTAAAGGGATCCACACCACAAAGGGAAAAATCTTTCTGCTCTACACTCTTTACACCTTTCAACATTAAATAATACCTTTCTTTTATATATCCTTACACTACAGATATATAAAAATCATTAACTTCTCTACAATATCCCAAAATTCCTTATTGATGTTCCTTTCCATCAATCTTTTTTCATATATATATAATTTTTTAAGAGACAGGGCAGTGAAAAAAAGAGAATCAATCTTAGTTTTTCATGTGACTTTCGTTGCTCTGATACTTTGTTGCATACATGGTGCTAGGGTTCAAACTCGCGTACTTGCACATGCAAGGCAAGCACCTTAATAACTGCTGAGCTACCACTCCACCCTCCACACCCTATATTTTGATGCTGAACTCAATTCAAATTTATTATGCTCATGAAGGCTTCTGCAATCCTATTTTAATTAAGGAAAATGTCCTCTTTCCCCTAAAAGCTCAAAGTTTAGTGTTTCTAACATTATACATGGTAATTACTACAGATCACCTTAAAGAATATCTTCAGAATATTTGAGTTCCCAAACAATCAAATACCATATTCAAGCTTTCCATGAATGTTCATCAGACAGGATAGATGATTACATTGTTAAATGACTATCACACAACATAATCTACATCATCTGCCTAATCCTGTCACTGTTACTCAATATAAATACTCAAAAACAAGATTTAATTTTTAGATAGCCTCAAGGCCATCTTAAGACTCACATGACAAAGAGTAGCAGAATAAAAACTCCAGTGACACTTCCAAAAAGAGGAACAATGTCCACACCAGTTTCAACTTGGTCACAGATAACATTCAAAAAGAATTTGACTTCCAATACCTGTTCTTGGTAATGAAATTCATTATCCTCAATTTTCTGAATCTCTTCAAAAATTCTGTGAAAGAAGGAAGTGATAAATTAGACATATATTAAAATTTATCACTAGATTCATCAACAAGAAAAAAGAAGCATAAAATGAAGGGACTGTCCAAATAAATGTAAAGCCTTAGTATACACTCACATGTAGAAGGATGAGGATATGAAGCCAGTAAAGGATATAGAGTAGGAAATGCCTGAAAAGACATCCCACAGGACTTAAAACATGTGTACTGGCAGCCCGAAGGCTAAAAATACATGAGGATTAAACGCCTGGCCTCATTCTAGGAAGGATTTATTACCTTTTCTCTGGGCCTAGCTTCTGCAGCATTTTTAAATACTGAAAGACAGTATGAGCAACCTGAAAACAAAGCATCTCATTAGTTTTTGGCATAAAGTGATATCTATATAAAAGAAAAAAAACTGTTTTAATATTTACCTCATAGAAATGTTCATAACCCTCATCAGTTAATGTGATAGAAATGCTGAATACTGAATAAGTAGAATTTTGTTCAAATCCTGTCTCACCATTTCCACCAAATAATGCAAGAGCCCAGCACCTACAGCAGGAGAAATTAATCCAATCAGTACCTCTGGATTGACAATCTATAAACACTTCAAATTAACAAAATAGACTTTGTAAAATTGGGAATCTCAGCAAATGTCAAAGTACAAATTTTAGAAGCAATAAGACTTCCCACAGGCTACAGTACATTTAGGAATTAATATAAGGAAGTAATAGCCATCTTTATTTATTTAATGGGGAATTGCAAAAAAGTAAAACATTAACAGTTCCAAGAAATCAAAGCACTTCTTGTTGAAGTAAACAGCACAAAATACTAAAATATGGTTGCTAGGAAGCATTTCACTTACCATTTTTTTAATCCTTCTCTTAAAAGAAATCTTAAAACATATCAAGGTTTAGAAAATCAAATGAGCTGAGTCTATCAGCTAATTTATATAGTTTGTCTAAGGAAAAAACAATGAAACCAAATCTTTTCCAGACTAGAATAATTCCCCAAAAATTAAAAAAAAATTGAATACTGTGAATTCTTGGATAAGGACTGTATTAACCTCTGTATTAACTTTTTTTCCCCCAATATTTATGCTGCCAAAGCAAGCACTTAAAAACTTAAAGTAAAGGAAGAGTACTCCAAAATGAAATATTTGAAATTGTAATGAAGTTCGGAAACGTTGTGCACATCTCAAAGCATGTTACATATACTGTGAAAGGCATATATAATTATGTTTATCCTTTTGTAATAACTCTAGCCTCTTGGTTTTCTTTGAATGTTTTAGAACACACTGATATTTTAAAGCACCTATTTAAGTTTCTCATCTTTTCAATCTCAAATTTGTGTACAGAAAAATGGAATAAGGAATTACTGTAATGTAATGTCCTAATCCTGCTTCTGAATTTCTGTTCCTATTATGTGGTTGTAAGTTAACTTACAAGGACACTTACATGTAACACACACTTTCCTAACAGTTACATACACTTTTCACCATCCCACATATTTTGTACAATTGATCTACACAGTGAAGTTTTCATTAAAGTTCACCTTTTGGATTAGGAAAGCCTAGAGATCCACAGCTTCTAAATAATTTACTTCTTTACTACTTGATCAAATCCAATTCTTGATTACAGCTAACCACTTTATGTATAATTCTGGAATCTATCACTTTCATTTATGGTTTTTAAAATTTGGTATACAGTTACTTCCAACATGGGCTAAAAAACAGCTAAAAGAAGTATCAAAATAAAATATGACCATTAGAATAACCCAGGTTATTAATATGACTGTAATTAAGCATTAAATTTCATTGTAGACATCCTGGCAGCTAAACCAAGAGAATGAGCTATAAAACATTTATAGTTTATTATTATGTTTCAGAAGTTGCTATACTGAAAATTCTTAGTAATTGAATACTTGCTTTTTTCTAAGATAAGAAAGAATGCTGCCTTTGCCTTCATGTCCGACCAGCCAGGAGATATAATGAAGTGGCTTTACCCTTTAAAAAAAAAAAAATTCAATTCAGAAAAAGAGCTTAAATACACTAGAAAATCTTACCTCTAAGACTACAATATTTGATTTGTTTAGTTTGGTTTGGTTTGGTTTGGTACTGGGGATTGAACCCAGGGGTGCTCCACACTGAGCCACATTCCTAGTCCTTTTTCTGTTTTGACACAGGGTCCTGCTAGGTTGCTTACAGAGTCTCTACAGTTGCAAGTCCTCGAACTTGCGGCCCTCTTGTCTTAGCCTCCCGAGTTGCTGGAATTATAGACATGAGCCACTGCTCCCAGCAACTACAATAATTGAGAATGTAATTAAACTTGTTCCCACTAAAATCCACTAAATGTGAAAGTGTAATTAATTTAATAGCAAGATAAAAACATAATATATGGTAAGTCACTTCATCTGAAACACTGAATGAGTATAATCATTCCAAAATTTAAGGCTGCAATTTCTTTTTTTCTTTTTTCTTTTTTTTAAAGAGAGAGGGACAGTGAGAGACAGAGAAAGACAGAAACAACTTTATTTAGGTTTTCACATGGCTTTAGTTGCTCCAACACTCAGTTGTGTACGTGGTGCTGGGGTTTGAACCCGGGTCCTTGTGCTTCCCAGGCAAGCACCGAAACCGCTGAGCCACAGTTCCAGCCCCTGCAATTTCTTTTCTTAGACATCAAATTTATCTCCTTTCACGATAAAATCTTTAATATTCATTTCACTCAAAATAGAAGTGATATGGACTATTATTTTAGAATCCAATATAGATATGAATAACTGTCTATAACAAAAGCTTTGTATTGCATTAGGCTCTGTGCTAAAAATGAAATGTGTTGTTCTGCAGGTTGGAAAATCTAGTTTCTAGTTTTAATTCTTCAAGTAAATCAGTACCTTAAACAAAAGACACAATCTCACTGTATTTTAATTTTTCTTTACACTTACATAACAATGTGCAAATGCAGTAACAGGTGTTATCATGTAGTAATAGCCCAAATACCTACATATATCATTCATATTTTTCAACTAGCTGTTACTATAATTTTTTTGTTTGTTTTTATTTTTGAACAACCTTACAAGATTTTAACAAAATAATATAAAATGTATATATATTCTGAATATTGCAATTATCCCCAGGAGTGCCCCCCCAATTACCCTCCCTTATCCCTCCCTTCCCCTTCCCACTATAACTCTAAAAAAAGTATTAGATTGTAAAGCATTACATCTTATCTGGATTTAACTCATGCTACTAGACCAACTTTCTCATTGTCCAGGGTCTAGTCCCCACCTCCACAGATGAGTGG
>PVKS010026751.1:0-28085 GCA_004027875.1 Aplodontia rufa
GAGAACCAATTTTATTTATTTTTTTTCATCTGGGCTTTGTATCTCCAACACTTATTTGTGTATGTGGTGCTAGGGTTTGAACCTGGGTCCTCATGCATGCCAGGCAAGGGCTTCAACTGCTGAGCCACTGTTCTAGCCCCTGGAGCTTATATGTTATTATTTTAGTTAACATTAGCATTTTATAATTATTATATCATAAATATAGTAATTAAACAAACTATAGATGATATTTAAGTTTTTATAGGTGTTCCACATCTAGGATAATAGGAAAAAATGGGTCAAAAAGAGTATGTATTAGAGGGTGCGTAGGCTTCTCTTTCACACTGTATGGTTTCTGCTTTCTCTAATTATAATATTGACCAAGTGTCTTTGTCACACCGCCTAGTTGCCCTCTTTTTAGCTTGATTTTGAAATTACTAACATAAAAGTATTTTCTATTCTTAGTTAAATAATAATAATATTCTCAAAGGTGTTTTTGAGAATTTCAGATAAAAAATTCCTGCTTAGTTGCACTTGCTCTTCATGGAAAGTTGAAAACTTAGGATCGAGACTTTCCTGTGATCTTTCCTTTTTTTATGACTGATGTAGTTAGATGGGTTCTAAGTGTTTCATTTTGTTAGCTTTGACAGATTATGAAGCTTTTGAAGAAAGTTGAGACTGAGCTTGAGTTTTTAGGAGATGTTAGGATTTAACACTGGGTATAAGACAGAACCAGCTGCCAGATCCTGTGGAGTATGTACTGAAATACCTGGGACTAGTGAGCAGAACATTAGAAGCTAAGCTAAGGTAGGCAAATAAGGAAGATATAAATATTGGACAGCAAAGCAAGATAGGTATTTGGAAAGTATAGGGAGTTTTCACCCCTGTGTTTGAGGGGCAGGGCCAGTCAACTAGGGAAGTCTGGAATATAGCCTGATCCATAGTCTTGATTACTTTATAAAATTAACTCACAGATATTGTTGTTGCTATTATTATTATCATCAGAGCTGGGAATCAAACCAAGGCAAACACTCCATCACTGAGCTACATCCCCAACTCAGCTCAGATTTATTGATGGTATAGCTGCTGTTCTATAAACCGTACAAATAAAAGTCATAAAAGGAAAAAACATTTCAAAATGCAGTAGTTTGGGGGCCGGAGTGGTGGCTCAGCAGTTTCGGCGCTTGCCTGGCAAGCACGAGGACCCGGGTTCAAACCCCAGCACCACATACACAACTAAGTGTTGGAGCAACTAAGGCCATGTGAAAAACTAAATAAAATTGTTCCTCTCTTTGTCTCTCTCACTATTCCTCTCTCTTAAAAAAAAATGCAGTAGTTCGCTCTTGCCTGCAGTTTACCTTTCTGTGATTTCATTTACTCTTGGTCAACTGTGGTCTAGAATATTAACTGGACAATTTCAGAAATGAACAGTTTGTAAATTTTAATTTTACACCACTCTGACTACTGTGATAAAATCTCATGCAGTTTTACTCCTGCCTGGATGTGAGTCATCCCCTTGTCCAGCTTTTCCAAGCTGTGTACTCTCCGTTCCTTAGTTACTTGTATCCATCTTTGTTATCAGATCAAATGTGGCAGTGTCACAGTGCTTTTGTAGGGCTCAGTGCTATCTGTGGTTTCAGGCAACCACTGGGGGTTTTGAAGCATATCCACTGAGAATAAAGGGGAGCCACTTTGTGTTTAAAAACCCTCAGACTTATTCTTGAGTAGCTTAATTAGTGGGAGGAGCAAATTAGTAAACACTATAACTGATAATTGCAGTAGGTGATAAAGTGTTAGAAAAGTTATAAAGAAAATAATCCCTGAGATCTTGTGTCTCTAAAACACAAGGTCTAGTTAATGTGAAGTATATATTTACTTATCTGCTGATGACATTGCTTATATAAATTAACTTTCTGAATGTACTTTGTGACTGGGCATTGTGGGCCACGCCTGTAATTCTAGCAACTCAGGAGGTGGAGGCCAGAGGATTGGAAGTTTGAGGCTAGCCTCAGCAACTTTGTGAGCCCTTTCTCTAAATATCAAATAAAAAGGATGGGGATGTAGCTCAATTGTAAAGCACTTCTGGGTTTAATCCACAGTACAAACAAACAAACAAACCAAACCAAAGTAAAACAAACACAAAAGAATGTATTCTGTATAGTCCCAACTTTCATATTGATTGCTGCCCTGGAGTCCTTCCTACTGAAAATTTGGTATTCAGGAATTCTCAAATGTTTTTCTCTGTGATCTTCAGACTCTCCCCATCTTTCAGCCACCCCGTATATATAGACAGTTACTTCCTCTTTTATGTTTCTAGAGCTTGTGAATACAATTAGATTTTCTCTTATTTTCAAATTGTGCCATTCATTTGAAGTTTGATGTGATATATGATGTATATCTTCAGGTCTGCTAGAGCAACCAAGAGGGAAGGGTGAAAACCCACAGTGCTTTATCTATGTGCTGCTCTTTTCTTGCTGCTAGAGTACAATTGATAGATTTATTTTCTTGGAAGTATTCTTATGGGCCTAAAATACCTTGGCAAATAATATGATAATTGCTTCTATTAAACAAATGCTTTGATTCATGGGGAGTTTAAAGGACTCATTAAAAATTATTTTTCTGATTTAGATTTAGATGGACAAAAAAAGGCATAATGACAGGTTGGAGATAAATCTTTTAAAATCAAACACTCAAAAAAAAATCAAACACTCCTTTTGTAGTATGTGATTTATGGATCATATTGTGACTGGTTTCCTTTTAGTAAGAATGCTATGATAAGAGGTAGTATATAAATAGTTTTTCTTTAATGTGTAAGATGCCCAAAGGAAGTTGAGGTTAGAATTAAAGTGGGACACATGCTCTACTGTCAATGCTTAAGCAAGCATGTATATTCTTTTTTTGAAATTCCTTAAGAGAATATGATTTTTTTATACCTCAAAAGGCCACATGGTTGTGATTAACCTTGAAATATAAGTGTCCAGCAGATGAAAGACACTTGTAATTTGTAGCCCAATGATAGCAAATCAAGGATGATATCAAATCATATTGTAGCTTGGGTAGTGGTTTTGAGAATGCTTAATGGGCATTTGTTAGGAAAGATGAAGTTAACGATAGATTTAAAAAACGTATTCATTCTCTAAACTGTCACAGTGAAATTAGGGTTGTCTTTTGTAAGCTCTGGTATCTGACATCTATCCTTAGGTAATTTTGATAAAAACAGCACTGCCTCCTGAAGGCAAGGTCAACTTTTTGGATGGATCAGCTTCTTCTTTGCTAAAATAAGCTATTAGCCTAAGCAGCTGCTCCGCTCGTCCTCAGAGGCGTACAGGAATTCCAGCATTCTGTGCCTGGATCTGGGAGTTCAGCCCCTCATTTTCTTCTGTAGTTTTATCACGGTTGCCATTTGAGTAAGTCCATTCTGTGACACACCGATAGCCATCTACTTCTCTGGGTACTCTAAAGTCTACCTTCTTCTGAGTTGGATCGGATCATCTGAAAACTCTACTTGGACCCCCATTAGCTGAGTCTCTCTTGCTGAATTACATGTTACATTATACCCATGACTTTATCTGTTTTAAAAAGAAGTAATATAAAACTTCCTTTTGCTTATGTTATTGAGAATATTGCCCATTTGTATCATTCTATATTCATTCCATATATAAATCCCAATGTGAGAAATTTCTAATTTTAAGGGCATGAATAAATTTATTTTCTTTGGTCAATTTTACATTTCCATCTTTTAAATAATCAAAGAAGTCCAGCATTTATTTTACTTATACATTTACTCTAGCTTTCTGGAGACATAGGGCCAAATTTGGATGTTAATTGTAGCAATTGTGTCAAGAACTTTGATAAATTAATTTTAAAATAGTCATGTAAACCAGCAATTAACAAACTGTGGTCCACCTAACACCTGCTTTTATAAAAACTTTTTTTTATCAAAATGCAGCCAGAGTTGTATCTGTAAGTATTGTCTGCAGCTGCTTTCATGCTACAATAGCGTATTTGAATAGTTGCTGTCTGCCCTTTTCAGGAAAAGATTTCTAGTCCTCATGTAAATAGTCATAGAAAGTATGAGCCAGACCAAATGCAAGAACAGTGAAGTTGAGTGATTACTGCTTGATGTGGCTGGTTGGGAAAGGAGACCTAACAGAGATGTGCTATTAAAGAAATTTAGTCTTTAAATAGTGGGGGCAGATAGAGAAGGGCATTCTGTTTATGAGAGAAGTGTATAAATAAAATCCCTTAGGAATGAGCAGATTTTGAGCATGTGGGACAATTTTGAAAACTGTTTTAGCTAGATTGAAATTATAGCAGTGAAAATGAAGTTGAATTGTGAGTGTTAAAAGCTGGGCATAAGAATTTGCATTTAATCTGGCAGGCAATTGAAAACCCACTATGAATTCTTCACAGGGAAATGATGTGGTGGTGGAAGTAGCGTTTCAGGACAGTTAATTTGACAGCCGTGTGTGGGATGAATTCAAGCATGGAGAGCCCCAAGACTAAGCAGTTACTCAGAATTCCTGGCATGAAGAATAAGGATGATGAGTCTAGAGTGCAGAGGAAAAGTGGACCCTGACACGCTGGAAAGAACACAGCTGATTTTGTGACTGACTGGATTTAGAGGATGGAGGTGAAGGAAATTCTGAGAGGAGATCTGGGGAAAGATGAACTGGATTGTGAACAGTTCTCACACAACTCCATGTTCATCTCCCTGCTCTTCCTAAGAATGGTCTTAAGCACTTTCTTAGCTACCTGTTTCCTGTGCCTGTGACACTCTTGTCTCAGATGTCTGTCCTCCTGATCACTCTATTAAAGTAGGAAGTATGCCCTTCCCAATCTCGTTTCCTTTACTTTCTGTTTTCTTTAATACTTACCAACTTTAAACACATTTTATGTGTTTTATAATTGTTTGCTTTCTATTATACCATGAGCTCTCTGGGCACAGAGACTTTTGTCTATTTTTTTGAGATAGCCCCAGCACCTAGAACAGTGCCTAGGTAGACAATAGGCACCCAAATATGCGTTTGTTAAATGAATGGATGAATCTTTAAGATGTAAATAGATGCCCCACAAAATTCCCTTTCCTCGTAGGGAGATCTCTTCTACCTAGGTTTCCCAAGAATGCACTTAAGGAAATCTATTATGAGGTATTATGGAATTCAAAGGAAAAATAATTCCAAGAAAGTCCTGATTGACATAATTGGGAAGTTGAAGAAATCTTGGGTAGCTTAAGCTAGTGAGTAGATATAGATAAGGAAGTAGTTTGCAAGCTTAGAGCAAGTTGTTTCAGTGTTAAGGAAAGTCGAATTTACGGGAGTAAAGTTAGGCATAGATACTGAAGAAAAAAGTCAGGGATAAATTACCTGTTCAGAGTTCAGCTTTGGGAGAAAGGGAGGAAATTGGATGCTGCAGGTTTAATACTGCTGTATTTGTTTTTCTTTTTTAGGTCAAGAGAGCTTGATTTTGTCATTTGTTATTTTCATAAGGTTATCTAATGTATTGGTCAGTCTGTGTTAATAAACCAAAATATCTGAGGCACAGTAACTTTATAAAGGAAAGAGGTTTATTTAGCTCACAGTTCTGGACATTCAAAGGCCTGCACCTGGTGATGGCCTTCTTGCTGGTAGAGTGTGCCAAGGTGGTGCTGGGCATGACCTGGCAAGAGACTGAACTTTGTGTGTCTCTTCTGGTCTTTCTTTCTCTTACAAAGTTGCTAGTATTCAGTCGTAAGGGCACCACCCTGATGATCTTATCTAATCCTAATTACCTCCCAAAGGCCCTACCTTGAACACTGAAACACTGTATTTTGATTGAATTTCCACTCTCTGAATTGCTCACAATAGGAATTAAGATTCAACGTATGAACCCTGGGGACACACTCATACCATAGCACTTAGTGTAGCATAGTGACATATATTTAATTTTTTAATGATGCTACAATAAACAGGCAATCTAAAGCACCATATTTTTCAAAGTAGTGTCATTTGGTGGGTTTGGTGCTACATGGAGACTGGATAAATTGGGTTCCTTAGGAAGTCTCCTTGTTAGTTCCATGCCTTCTTTTCATTATCTTCCCTCCTCTATTCTTCCTGCTTTTCTTTTTTTGTGAGATGAGTAGCAAGGGCATGTGTGATGTGAATATTAAAAATCGGTGCTCACCGCATGCTTGTTCTTCTTCCAGGAGACCTGCACTGCAGTCTGTTTTGGTATGTGACCTTCTTGGTCGTTTCTCTGCTTCCTCAGAAAAGTCCACCTAAGCGTCACACTTGCCATTACCAGTTGGATTAGTGCTTAAATGAAAGCGTGTGCCTAAGTGAAGCATTGTGTAAGCAGTTCTGTAACTCTCTGACTCTGTATGTTTTGATGGATAAAAGGATTAATTTCTAGTTCGCATGTGTGGGTGAACTTTTGGATCTTTTTAGGGTCATGATATAAATTCATCTTTTTCAGGAGAAACCAAGAGCTGCTGAGTATTTTATCAGTCATGCCACTGAGTGCTGAAGTGGTCAGTAAGGACGGTTGTGCCAAGGATTATGCTGCTGAGCTTTAATCCCTTTGGTGGCTTTGGAATGAATTCCAGAAATTACATTCATATTATTTGGGGAATAATTGATTTTAACTCCAATTCAAGCCAATTGCTGGGCTAACAAATATTCTTATGCTTTGGTTGCAGAGGCTGTATACATACGTGTAAAAGAAGCAAAGATGTCAGATGATATCAGAAAAAGGTTTGATTTTCCAAATTCTCTTATCCAGTCACAGGTAATTTTATTTATTTATTTTTGCTTCATGGTAACAAATGAGCCTTTTTGGTGAAGGGTTAATTGAACTTTATTATTTTTAACATTAAATACTTTGCTGTACATATAGAGACTTTTACTAAATAACTTTTATATGTGTTAATTTAAAAAATACAATCTCAACTTTTATTTATATTGTAATTCTCTTCCTAGAGATAATGAAAACCTTGATTAACTAGAAGGCTCCTGAATATATGTACTGCTTTTCTTTTGTCTGTAATTAATTAGTGGGAACAGAGGAAAAATGGATATATACCCAAAGAGTGTAGGGATTAATATTTTAAAAATATATTTTTCCCCCTCTGTAACTATTAAGAAAAATTTGAACCATCCATTGAGGTAGGAGACTGGTAATTTAATTTAGAGAGCTGTTCTGTAGTAGAGACAAATTGCTAAAAGGAAGACGGTCTTCCAGTTAGCCTCCAGTTAACTAGACACATTCTGGTTAATCAAGGTGCCATATTGATTATTGTCTTTTCCTGGGAGAATAAAGCTATGAAGCCAGCCTGAAGACTTCCTTTCGTCCAGAGCAGCATCTTGGATCCTTTCAACAGCTCACTTCGGAGATGCCTGCTGTGGGAATTGACTTAGCTGGGTAGTGGGGAACCCTTCCATGAGGAGTAGGACACTCCTTATGCAAGATTCCCTTCTACCTGACTGGGTTGGAGTCATATCCTGCTCCGTGCAGCACAGGTTCTTGCCCTGAAGATGATGGAAGCTTGGAGGAGCCTATCTATAAAGTTTATTTTTCTGTGCCCGGAGCCCCATCTTTAGCATAGATAATCAAGAAAATGCCTATATGTTACTTTTAAATTAAGTGAAACGTGTATGTGTATTGTTTAGTATAGCATATCTATTTAAATTCTGTTGTGGAAAATTTAAGTAACAATGTCGATTGAATTGTCCTTGCCTTTTGTATGTTCAAATCAATTAGATAGATTCTATCTCTGATTTGTTAGAAGATGGCTTCAAAAGTAAATTAGAGAAATTGAACTGGGTGGGAGTAGAAGATGTAGAGCATTAGGCTTATTTTCTTTTAATCTTTATTTAAAAATATGAACTATAGTGTTTTTTTCCTTCGTTGCATTTCACATTGGGTTGATTAGGCTCTTGCAGTTGTGCCCTGTCCTTTGCGAATCAAGGGTTTTTAAACCATTCTTTGTAACCACTGCTTGGTGTTAGTGCCATATTTCATTGCTCCACACACATTTTTTCACATTTTAGCATCTGTGAAATTGGATGCCATATAGTCATTGATGGCAGCAGTTGAGATGCAGTTGGTACTGCCTGCACATTTGTGAACTTAGCCATGGTTTTCTTAAATGAGCCTAAATTCTACATTATAAGAAGTTTTGTATATCATAGATTAATTGGCACTGTTTTTTCTTTCTTTATAATGTATAAAATAATGAGGCATCTGGCAACTTATAGTCAGATACATTCAATGAAATATGGCATATTTTGTGAAACAGAAATGGAAACTATTCTTTGGACCTGAGGTCTTGTTATTATCCTTTTGCTAGGAGTTAAGAGTAAATTGAACGAAACTTAGAATTCATGTATATTGAGTGATTTATTTTGCAAAACTGAGACCCTCAAGCATGCTTACATGAGTTCCAGTGTCTGAAACATGTGCACGTAAACACACACACACACACACACACACACACGAAGGTAGTGGGTACTGAGTTTTATTTGAACTTCTCTGGAAACTTTGCAAGACTGATAGCTATTTTCGGCTATATCATACATGGCCCCAACTGTCGAATTATGGTTGTTCAATAAAGATTTCCCCAGCCTTCCCAGAATGGCTGTGATTGTTGCCAACCTATTGACTCCCAGACAGCAGTACTAGGGTATAAAGTTGAAGTGGTAGGAGGTAACAATATTTGTGTGTTTATGTAATCAACACTTCTATAAGAGTCTGGAACTTAATAATGGGCTCATTGACTAAAGCAGGATACGGGAAAATTTTAGAGAGCTTTATGAGACTGAATTTTTATTAAAAGGCTATAACCTTTGATAAAATGATAATGAAATAAAAATAATAGGCCTAGAGGAGGGAGAACAGCAGTGATGGGGAAGATCTACTGATTCAGGTCTGTGTGGGCTATAGTTATAAAGACAGGGATGAATTTTTTTCTCCATCTTCATTAAGGGACATGATGAAACATGATGGATTTCATTTAGATGCAGAGATGATTTTTATAAACTGTGGGAGTTTCTCATTTGTCTCATGATTTAATGGATTAACCAATCTGAAAATGTTTTATTACTATGTAACAGCAATTCCAACTGAAAATCTGACAATTTTGTGAACATTGTGAACATTAGTTTGCTTGATGGTAATCTGGGATAAAATGTCTGCCTTGAGGGTGAATCTAAAGATTAGAAGTTAGTTCTGTGGAGTGCCTATTTTAGTGCCTTCTACGTGGCACACACTTAACGAAAGAGAATTTTGTTTATTAGCAATTAAATGCTTGGCACACTCACTATACTCACATAATTAGTATTGATATCTGTTACCTTCAGATGCATTATTTGCAAAGAACTTCATTAATTTTGTTTGTTTTCTAGGCTGTGGGTCATCTTATTGCTGCAGTATTAAAGGAAAGTGGTTTTTCAGGAAAGATTCACCAATCTACAAACCAGGTCTGTGTTGAACTTTGTATTGTAATTCTGTTTTGATATTTTCCCCAGCTGGATCACATGGTTTCAGTAACCACAGAGATGATTTTGAATGGTGAGAACTACATTGCCTGTTTTGTATTTTGCATTTTTTTTGATTGGCCATGTTTTAATTCTATATCATTCTTTAAAATTTATAAGTTTATTACAATAGACTTTTTTTTTTTTTTTTAAGAAAGAGAGGGACAGTGAGAGAGAGAGGAAGAGAGAACCAATTTTATTTAGTTTTTCCTGTGGCTTTTATTGCTCTGACACTTCGGGGTGTACGTGATGCTGGGGTTTGAACCTGCGTCCTCACGCATACCAAGCAAGTGCCATAACCACTGAGCCACTGCTCTAGCCCATACTATAGACTCTTAAGAGTACAATATGGAGGGGATGAAGGAGTGCATTCTTATAACTCTCAATGAAGTATCGTGGAGTAGGTAGAGGAAAGCCATGTTTCAGAGAAAGTTGATGGTTAACTCGGACGGAATATTTTTGCCTAATAAAGAAAATGAACACAGTGACTTTGTTTGGGTGTAAGAGATTTGTCATGCTTCAGGTCAGTCCCAAATATTAGTCCTAAGCTGGAAGGGTCATGCATTCACAGTTGGAATTGGAGGATCACTTCCATCCCATACACAGGGCAGGTGAGTACCCAGAGCTGAAGCAAAGTCAGAGACATTGGGACCCAGCACTTAGGCTTTGGTTATTCCGGATGGTGTACCTTGATGTGCTGGTTGGGTAGCTCTGCTTAAGAGAGGGTGCACCCTGCAGAGACTGTGGGTGATGGAAATAAGATTCTTTTTCTTACAACGCAAAGAAGTTAATTTCCTTTTCCTCACATTCTTTTTGGTCAGTCACTTTAAGCTGTTTCTTCACAGTGTCTGCTGATGTGTGGAAGTAAGTGTAGGGGCATGCTTCACTAATTGGCGTTTATCTGGCATTTGTACGTACTCATTTAAATTAGGTTTTCTGAGAACCCCGATCCTAATCCTGCCTATAATCACATTATGTACTTTGAGAAGATCTAGTGGTTTTACTAAACTGTCAGGATTTATTGAGTGTCAAATCCCTGTAACTAAATGTTTCCTCTTCCACTAATAAATGAATGAGAACACAGTATTACCCGAGGCAACAGTTTACTTACTCATTTATTTTCTCTTTCTGGCCTTAGTAATAGAGTAATGACACTTAGAGTCCTTTGATATTGCCTATACAGGTGAATAGGATTTTCTTGTGAATAAAAGGAGAAATGGAATATAAACATTTCCGTCATGCGGTGACTGTTTATTCTATTGTTCTTTTAATACCCGGATCTGAAGACAGAAGAGGCTCTCAGCCAGCCAGGGAGGGAAAGTGGGCTCAATGCATTTGTTGGCTTCCATTCCATGTGGAAGCTGTGATCATCATTCCCCCCAACCCCCAAATAATTTATTTCCCTAAAAGATTGTTTTAAGGGGAATGAAAAATAGCTTCATTATGAGTTCTTTTTGCTTTTAAATAAATAAATAAAACCATGTGAAAAGCTAAATGGACCTGGCCCACAATACCTTCAAATAAAGGTTTACTGTTTTCAGGGAGCTTTCTTTGGGAGTCATGAGTGCCTGAGAAAGTAATAGAAGTGAGCATCCTGCTTTTATACAGGTTTTCAAAGTAATACTTTATATTTACTTAGGTGGCCTTCCAGTGCTTTCCAGTAAAAAGATACTTTGCAGTGTGAAGGGAAAACGTCACCGTCTCCTTCTTGGGCATTGCAGGTAGCAGTGGGATGAGCAGCTTGCTGGTGCCTTGTCCTGCTCTTCTCTCTGTTCAGGGTCCATACTTGACTTGATCAGTTGTGGCAGGAGCATTGTGGTGGGTGTGGGGTAAAGGCAATTGATGGAGTTTGATGATAGGAAAGCAGGAACATTTCCTTAAAATGTTTTTCCCATTTAAGGCTTGAAGCATAGATAATAGTTGGAGTTCAACTTAGTCTAACTGATAGGCTGATGCTGTTGACATTTGGTTAAAATGCTCTGTTAGAGCCTGGGCCGGAGTCAAGCCCCTGCTGGGTTGTGTGCCTGATCTTGGGTTATACCTCCATATGCAACCAACCAGCCATATTTTGAAGCCCAGACAACAGGTGTGAGAGAGTTACTATATCAAAACACATCCATTCCCTTTTTTTGAAAATTGACTTTAGCTTATTCTAGGAACAGAGTGACAACAGCATCCTCTTGGTACAAGAAAACTCGCCTACTGTGAACAAATTGCGCGTTGATGAATGACTGTGTGTGTTTGCTGCCCATCGGTGTGTCTATTAATCACTGGTTTGATTTCAGACGCCTGCTTTGAACTTGCTGTGGGAGAAGTGCTGCAGTGACAGTGTGGTGGTTCGAACAGCCTGCTGTGAGGGTCTGGTGGCACTTGTTGCTCAGGATCATGCAGAGTTCAGCTATGTTCTTAATGGAATTCTCAACCTGATTCCATCAACCAGGTGCTCCTTCTTCCATGTTTGATCAGTTCATAATTTAAGAAAAGTTCATGAATTCTATGCTATTGTTCAAAGCTCACCCAACTTGTGTTTCTTTCCCTTAAAATGTCATGCAGTTGTTATTTCATATGTAGTAAGATCATGCTAATTTAAACACTATGGTTTTTGAATTTGTGGGCATTTGCTGTATTTAAAGTTTAGAGACTCTTCTTACATTTGCCATTGCTCTTTTAATGAAGAAAATAACAAGTAATTTATAATTGCAGTACAAATTCTTAACTTATTTTAAGAAGGAAGGTTTCCAGTGGGAATTGGTGCTTTTCACAGTGGTACGATTTATACGCTGTATTGGCAGTACTTGTCAGCCCTTGGCACTGGCAGTGGGTATTAGAAAATGACAAGTTCTTATTTAAAAGTATTTTGTGATTTAGGAATCTTATCTCTGATTATTCCACGTGAATAATGTTTTGTTCTTTGAATTTAGTTTGTGTAGCCATATTGAGTCCACTCACAGATTGAGGGTAATAGAATCGTAAGGGATAGCAAGAGCCTACTGCAGCCCAGATGGTCAGACAGAACCGTGTTGTAAGCAGTGAACATCTCTTGTAAAATACTCTTTGAGGGTTAGAGGTGTAGTTTAGCAGTAGAGTGCTTGCCTGGTATGTGTGAGACCCGGGGTTCAATCCCCAACACTGCAAAAATCCAAACCAATGAACCAAACAAACAACAATAAAACTTGCTGAAAAGAAGCAGCTACTTTTTGCTTCCAGAAATGATCTTATAAAGTGCTAATTTTTGCCTACTTTAAATCATTTGGGCTTCTGCCCCTCTTCCCAACTCTCATCCAGACTCCCTCCGCTTATCCTCCGTAAGTTTGCATGTGCTCATTTTTTGTTGTGATATCGTAGAGCTGAGTGCTTAATCTCTTTTTCTGCCTTCAGTGGAGAGGGAGAACATCTGGAACTATCAGTCTGAGGAGGAAGCCCTCCGGACTTGAAGTCTATTGGACTGCGTGAACTCTAGCCCTCTAACCTTTCTGCTCAAATCCTGTTTTATTTCCTCATTTCATTGCTTTGTATATTTTTGGAGTTTTGGCTTTCCTTTTAATTTAGCTGACTGTAGTTATAAGTCTGAACACTGTAGTGTGATGTGTAAGTGCTTCTCAAATTAGCTCCAGTCTCCTGGTGAAGCTCATTCCTCCCGTGCTCTCTCCGCCACACACATGCTCTGCTCACTCTTCCCGTCTTTGCAGGGCTCCACCTCTGCATGTGCTCCCTCCCTGCTCCTCTGATGTCATCTTTGTCATCATTCAAGGGTCAGCTCAGACAGTCTCCGTCCTGCCCAGACACTTCCCTCTTCACACCCGAGTGCGCTTTCATACGTGTGTATGTGTATGTACAAATATATTTGCATATATGTATTTTTTAACCTTTATTTTAATACCTCACACACTCATAGACACTTAGTTGATAATCAAATGTTTTTGCGTAAGAACGTGTTGGATATCATGTAAAAACTTATTTTCCTTCTATTTTTATACACATACTCATATACATACACAAGTAATTTTAGAAGAATTTTATTGTAGACCCATTAAAAAGTAATTTTGAGGAAGATTTCTAAAAGTTAAAAGTTTTATGTGTCTCACTTACTGGTTGACCTTAAGATTTTGACTTACCCCTGTTGTCAGACGCTGATAATGATATTGCTTCCTCTATATAGTTTGTAAACTCCTTAATACCTTTGTAAACATTGAGTCTGCTTGTATTGTATAGTTGTGTTTTTATATTAGAGTATCAGCAGTTAAGGGGACCAGGGCAATGTCTTATTTGATCAGATTAGATTATACTCTTTTTTTTTTCTTTTTATTTAAAGAGAGAGGGACAGTGAGAGAGACAGAGAAAGAGAGAAACAACTTTATTTAGTTTTTCACATGGCCTTAGTTGCTCCAACACTTAGTTGTGCACGTGGTGCTGGGGTTTGAACCAGGGTCCTCGTGCTTGCCAGGCAAGTGCCGAAACCGCTGAGCCACCGCTCCAGCCCTAGATTATACTCTTAATTTTGGAAAATTATCTCAGAAAATTATGCTCTTCTGGAAGATCATTCAAACATCAGTAGAAATCCATCGTCACTATTATAAACTGTGAAGTATGAGCTTTGCTAATAGTGATTCTACCTACCATCTGTTTATAATTATCAGTCACATTAGTTTTTCGTTTTTAAATTTAAAAATGTATTTTTTCAATAGGCAATGCGTTGACATTGGGAGTATGAGGCAAAGTCTCTTTCCTACCTTGTTATTTTCTACAGAGGCAAAAATGCTATTAGATCTTATTATTATTTTTTTTTAAAAGAGAGAAGGACAGCGAGAGAGAGAGAGAAAATCAATTTTTATTGAGGTTTTCACATGGCTTTTGTTGCTCTGACACTTAGTTGTGTACATGGATGCTGGGGTTTGAACCCATGTAATTGCGCATGCCAGACAAGCGCCGAAACTGCCAAGCCACTGCGCCAGCCCAGATCTTATCTTTTAAAGGAGATTTTTTTTTTTTTTTAAAGAAAGAGGAGACAGTGAGAGAGAGAGAGACAGAGAGAATCAGTTTTTATGTAGTTTTTCACATGACTGTCGTTGCTCTGAGACTTCATTGTATACATGGTGCTGGAGTTTGAACTCGTGTACTTGCGCATGCCAGGCAAGCGCCATAACCACTGAGCCACCACTCCAGCCCTTAAAGGAGATTCTATACACAAACCACAAAGCTCTATATGGTATATGTATAGTAGCCTACTATATATCACATTCTTTATTTCACATTTTTCAGTGAAAAAAATATATCTTGGCACTCATTCTATAAAACATATACAGGGTTTTTTTTTCTAGCTGCATAATATTCCATTGTATGAATGAGCCATAATAACCATTTTCCTATTGTCTACACTCTTGAAAGAACACAGAGGTTCTGCAAATAATCTCATAGGTATGGGGTCTCTAGTTTTCAAAATCCTTTGGAAATATGGTCAAGATTTAAGGAATAATTGAATAAGCCTTGAATTTTACAATGAGCAAATGTAAGATTTAAAAAAATTATTTTGGTACCATGGATTGAACCTAGGGACTCTTTATCACTGAGTCACATTCCCAACTCTTTTAATATTTATTTTGAGACAGGGTTTCTCTGAGATGCTAAGTGACTTGCTTAGTCGCTGAGGCTTGCTTTGAACTTGCAATCCTGCTGTCTTTGCCTCCCAAGTACCTGGAATTATAGGCATGCGCCACTGTACCAGACAAAATGTAGGAATTTTAACAATGAAAGGATACTGGCATTTTTAAAAACACTTTTTTATTTAAGGTAGTTCATGTAGTCTAAACTGTTAGCCATAGAGAGATGTAGACAAAGTAAACCCTGAAGTTATCCAATTTATTTTTATTTTAATTTTTTTGAGGTGGGATCTTGATGTTATTTTCCAGGCTAGCTTTGACTCCTTAACTCAAGTGATTCTCCTACCTTAGCCCTCTGACCGTTGGGACTCAGAAGGTGCATAGCCACTATACCCGGATTACAATTTAATTTTTGAATCAGTTTGGTCATAAACGTGTTACATAAGTGCTAAGTTTTTCTTATTGTTGCCTGTAGAGGTAATAATTATTTATATGTTGGAAAACAGAATTTTCTTCATTTCAAGTGGCAGAGCTTTGAGGTTTGCAGTTCGTAGCAATTACAAATCAAAACCTTGTACTCTTTGTTTTTTTTTTTTTAAAATAAAAAGCAAAATGAGAATCAAATTTAAGAAACACAAGCTACGAGCTAATTAGAAACAGAAGAATGAAATAGTCTCCTCCTCCAAATGCTGTTTGGGGAATTTTCTGAGACACAAACCACCTTGTCCTTGAGATCTGTAAGCAGGAATGACTTCGGCAAAGGCACTTGGGGTCTTCAATTTCTACTATCTAAGTTTCTACTTGTCTCTGGATTTTTCTTCTTAAAATAGAGGTTTATCAGGGATAGATAGGTAGCTCAGGGTAGAGCACTTGGCTGACATACTCAAGGAGCCAAGTTTGATCCCCAGCATTACTTTGTACACAACTAAGTGGAAGAAAATAAGAACAACAAAAACAAACAACAACAACAACCCATGAAAAATTAACTCTCTTTCTGTCTCTCTCTTTAAAAAGGAGAAAAAAAAATTAGAGGTTTATCAGAATCTAGACGCACCTTGGGAAGAGGCCCATCCTGTGTCTATTTATCTTTGACTTAGCAAAATAATTTCCAAACTTTATCTTTCCATCTTGCCTGTCTTCAAACCTAACATGGTTCAGGAACTGAGAAAGCTGGTGAAGAGGAAAGGCCAACAGTGAGAAGCCTTCTCTAGGACAGACATTTAGAGAATCTGGATTGCAGCAGAGGTTGAAAGCTACAAAGATAGAAGAGGAGTAGGTGAGATGATGTCTTCCAGCTGGATCACTGGCCCTTTGGCTCTTTGCAGGTCTCCTCTGTAAAATAGCTTGGAATCCAGTCTGGAAGCCCCCTCCCACCTGAAGCCCAACCTGCAATTTGCAAGACTTGGTTTCAAGGCTGCTTCATTGTGTAGTCTAACTTTGAAAAAGACTTGATGTTTGCAAGTGCTCTGGTTGTCTAAACTTCAGGGAGTGGCTGGGAAAGTGTCTGGCTCTGTTTGAGAGACTGCTGTCATCAAAGGAACAGTTGATGTCCTAGAGTGTTCTTGGTTCAAAGCTGAGGCAACATGAAACAATTGTAGACTAGTTTTTATAGCTTCTGTAAACAAAGAAATGGATTTAAGGCTTCTAAAATGTTCTTTTAATCAGTAAGGAAATTTGAAAAAAGAAATTTTCCCTAGGGAGGGTAAAGGCAAGAAGGGGACCACAAAGGAGACACAGTAAGGAAATCATTATCACCCATTGAATGTGAATTTTGAAATTAACCAAAACTGAAATTAAAGTGAATGATATACTTTTCTTGTCCTTTGAGGAATTGCTTGTTTTAAGTTGAGATTGTTTTTGGTTTCGTTTTTAGTACTGAATTTATCCTGAAATAAAGCTTCCCAGGGCAAGGAGTTTCCCATCTTTCTTTCCTTAGATATTTTCCCCTTTAACTGTGCCAGCTTCCAGAAAGCTCACGCAGCCATTGTTACAGTTGCTTAGTAACGGGATTGTGAATAAAGTCTTACTCTCCTGTGGAACCAGGTATTCAGTGTTCAATATTGAGGTGTCATGACAGCCTGTAATTTCAGCTCAATTGCTTCCTCCACCCCTTCTTTTGCAAATGTGCTTGGTAGGAAGGTTATGCTTCCAGATAAACTAGGCTAGTATTTGATTTGAGTGCTTTTTGTGCTTCCAAACAGGAAAGGGACCTGTGGTTGATAAATTTTGGGAATATAAATGTGTTAAATGTGTTGTGTGGCAAATTGAAGTGTATTTTCTGGGATTCCTGAAGCCTACTTTGTTTTTTTTGGGGGGGTGAGGTGGGGTGGGGCTGGTGATGGAACCCAATGTCTCATGCAAGCTCTACCACTGAGCAACATCCCTAGCCCAATTCTACTCTTTAGTGAAATGTTGGATAGGATAGTAAACATTTCCATAGAGGGTCCTGACTGTTGGATTCAGTGAGTCTTTGATCATGGATTGATGAAGGTCCATCCAATGATTAGAAATGATTGTGAAACTCTTCAAAGTTAAGATTTAGGAAAATTTATTGAGAAAGTACTTGTCTCTCAGGGTCTACACTTACAGATGATCTTGTTCCTTGGGCAACTTAATTGTTCTATTATCATGTAGGAAATGGCTAACAATCAGGGAGAGAGACCTGCTCTTCGTATCTTATTGCATCGCTGAGACTTTTCTGTAATGTTTGGCTTCTTTCTCTTTATTTCATTTGGCGGGAGAAGAACAACCAAGGAAGGATGGCTTTTTAATGTTTCCTCCAAGGGTTAGGGAAGACAACATCTTTTGATCAGCAGCTGGGGTGTCAGAGTATTACTTTATGAATTGAAAATCATTTCAGGGTTTATACATACATTGATATCATTGCTCACTTAACTCTAATCAGAAGGTGACAGAGTTACTAGACCATGTCTATTTCCCCATCTTATCTTTAAATGTTCTTTTTAAGCCACTTAGCTTGTTTCCAGATATAGTCATCTCCATCCATTGTTTCTTTCTTTTTTTTTCTTCCTCTAATATACCAGGATCTCTCTCAACTCGAAGCTCATAAACAGAAAAGTGCTTCCAACCACTTTTCTCATCTAGAACATTCTGCCCTAATTTTTTTTTAAAAGTCTGTTGATCTGGCTGAAGGCTTTTGTTTATCACAAAATCTTCCATTTTAAGAGTCATGTGTTTATGCGAAGATGTTTCTAGGTGATTTAAGAGCAGTGGCTACTGAACACATGATACTTTTATGATGGAAAAATGCTTCAGAGAAAATCCGGCTGTTTTCTGAATGAGTATACAGAACCTTTTCAAGTTAAGAGCTCAAAAGTATTACATCTCGTAGTTTTGTTTTGTTTTTTAAGAAGTATTATTTTTTGCCATTCTTTTAAACCTAAATTCCTCCAAACTGTTTTTTTCCTTCTCTTCATCTCTGTTTTCTCGTAATGTTATGATAAATCTAGACAATGATTTGATCATTAATCTGGTGTTTATTGTTCACTTATTTGCTGGTGACTCTGTGCTTCATGCTGCCCACTTATTTTCCAGGACCTATGATTCTTACTGGTTATGCAGAGATGTGGCCACGTTTAAAACATTGGTTTCCCTGATTCCCAGGGATGCTCTCCTTTTGGGGAGCTCTTGTCATTCTCTTCAACCCAAACCCCTTTTATTCTATCCCTGTTCAAATATGGGTACTTCCATGTGCCTCATATTTGATAAACTTTGAAAGCAAAGAAGCAAACATTATTCATAGTCTTTTTTCAAAGGAGATAGAACATACATGAGCAGTTTTTAGTGCTGCAACCAAGTAAACCCCAAACCAAATATCACTCATATGCATAATAGTGATCATGCTACAACTGCCTAGTGAAAAGCAATTTGAATAAGTGGTTTTAATTAGTATAGCTTGTACAGTTTCACAAAAAATTTGTTCTATTTTAGAATCTTCAACTTCATTACTAATTTTCCATATTTCCTCACTGTAAGATCTAGAAGGTCTTGGTGTGGGATTTTTTGTTTTTATTTTTTATTTTTGGTGGTACTAGGGATTGAACCCAGGAACACTCTACCACTGAGCTACAGCACAGCTCTTTTTCTTTTTTTTTATTTGTCTCACTAAGTTGTCCCTGCTGGCTGAGAACTTGCAATCCTCTTGCTTCAGAAGTAGCTGAGATTACAGGCATGTGCTGCCATGCCCGCTAGGTCTTGGCTCTTGTGTCCAGTGAAGATTAAGATCCACTTTTGCATTTTCTCTTGCTACTGCAATTGTGGCTCAATCCTGAAGTGTTTTTCACTCTCAAAGAGTTCTTGAGTAAATTTAGTTTTACCTCACACCTGAGCAGGAAGGGACTTGTTCTAGCTGATCATTTTTGAACAGATTTTTGCAGCAGGTTCCTGAGCACTTTAGGAGTCTTTTGACTGTTAAAGAAATCCACTTGAACTTTGAGCATAAAAGGGGGATTTTAATTTTTTTGACGAAGTGTGGTAGGCCCAAGACAGGAATATCCCTGGGCTTTAGAAACAAATTGGATACAGGCTGTGTTTCATTCTTGTCACTTTCTGCAGACTGACTTTCTTTCCTTCCTAGTTCATAGGGCACCACTTGATGTTGGGTTTAGCATTTCTTATGTATGACAGATATCCAGACTGAGACTGGAATGTCTTGGCTTCAATTACAGATTTCCAAGGGCAGGACACAAAGTTAGATGTCAGTCTGCCGGGGGCTGTGTATCAGTTTCCTAGGTCTGCTGTAACAAATGACCACAAACGTAGTGGTTTAAAACATCAGAAATTTATTATTTCATAATTCTGGATGCAGAAGACCACAGCCAAGGTGTCAGCAGGATTGGTTCCTTCTGGAAGATCTGGGAGAATCTGTTCTGTGCCTCTCTAGTCTGGTGGCTGCTGACAAGCCCTGGTATTCCGTGGCTTGTGGTTGTATAACTCTGGTTTCTGCCTTGCAACTCTTACAGCAATGTTTCTGTGCATCTTTTCCCCAAGTATTCTATTCTTGTGCAAATTAAGTAAGGCTCTACCACTGAGCAATGTCCCCTGGAGTCCCTAGATGATCTTTCTTGTATTGGGGCTTGAACTCAGGGACTCACACAGACTAGGCAAGCATTCTACCACAGAGTTGCATGCTCATCCCTTTTTACATTTCTGAGACAGGGTTCCACTAAATTGCCCAAGCTGGCCTGGAGCTTGTGATCATCTTGCTTCAGCTTCATGAATAGCTGGAATCAGAGGCATGCACCAGTATGCCTATTTCCTCTATTTTTAAGGCTGTTTTGTGGATTCACTTTTTAGGAGCATTTTGAGGCAGGGGTTAAATAAAGTCTCAAAAATCCTATTGTTGAGGCTGGAATGGAGGCTCAGCGGTGGAACGCTTGCCTGGCATGTGCAAGGACCTGGGTTCGAACCCCAGCACCACATACACAACCAAATGTTGGAAAAACTAAAACCACATGAAAAAAATAAATAAAATTGATTCTCTCTCTCTCTCTCTCACACACACACACACCTTTAAAAAATCCTATTGTTATTCAGTGATTTTCATACATAATAAGTTAAAACGGAAGGGAGAGAAAGAACATAGCATCTTTCCAAAGGTGATTCTTGTAAGTCATAGGAGCCAAGTAATAAATCTAAATCTCTCTTAGGAGTTAATTTGCATAGTGGTAGATTTAGTTACTTTGTTGATAACGTTCAATACAGCAGTTATATTTCTATATACCATCTAAATATTTCTCTTCTAATCAGGAATCTATGTTGGTTTTAATGTTATCAAGTCCATGTGTTAAATGACAAAAACAAACAGAACCCCAATAGAAAAATAGGTGTTTTCCTTGCTCGGACAGGATTGTTTCATTGCTTGATGATATGCATATTATATTAATACTGTTTTCCTAACACAATTTTTCCATTGGCTAAAAGTGCAGTCCCCGAAATGAATGCGCCTTTCTAACCACAACCAGTAATACTATATGTACTAGTTTATTTAGTAAAAAACTGAAAAATGAATTTTGGTAATTAACTATATCAGAAACTCCAATTTCAATGTGCATGTGTCAAACCATGTAATTATAAAATTAGAAATTACCTTCAGAGATTTCCCCTCTGGAGGTGAGCAAGTTAGTACCTTAGATTATGTCCAACCATATCAAGTGGGTATCATTGGTTCCAAAAAAGACAATTCTGGCTGTAGCATGAAGATTGAAAGCGTTGGCTTTGGAGTAGGCAGACCGAGCAGCTCCAGGGAGATTAGGTGGTTGCTGCAGATATTCAGGGGAGAGATGATGTTTGTATCCACTAGAAATAGAGTTTATGATAGATGTGAGAGGTTTTTAGTGGGTGAAGCATTTGAGGTGGATTGACTATAAAGATGCTTGGAAGGGATCTGTCCAAGTGACATTATTTTTGGTTTGATTTCCCTACGAGTAGATTGGGAACATTAGAAGACCAGGTGTGTGGGGAGAACAGGAGTTCAATTTTGGACATGTTGAATTTGAGGTGCAATTCATATGCTGAAGAGGGAATAGCTAGGAGGCAGCTGGATGTGGCTTGCTTTGTTAATGATATCCCCTGAACACATTATGCTATGAATAAGTTAGGCATAATAACTAATCAGCTCTTTTTTGCCCTGATTAAAGTCTTTACTTTGATTTGTTAATTAACTGTTCCGTGTACCTCAGACTCATACAGCCTGCTTGTCTGAAGGCTAATTCCAGTTCCTGAAAATGTTCTTCAGAAGCCTGTTTTCTTAAATTAAACAACATACTTTTGTGTTTGTTCTTAATTGTGGCTGAAGACAGGTCCTAAATAAAAGACACCGGTTATTTCATTTATTTAAATTGTGCTTGTACTATTTATCCAGGAGATCAGGTTTAATCTTCTATTTGTGTTTAGAGAGTTTTCAGCTGAGATTAGAAATCCTCCTTGCTCTTTTTGTTTAACTGGGAATGGAACCCATTGCTTTATGCATGGTAGGCAAGAGGTCACCAGTAAGCTATACCCTCATGCCCCCTTTCCCTTGTAGTAAACTAATAAAGTTGTGCACACTTTTTTTGAAAACCCAAATGGTGGTACTTCTGGATAGAGGAAAGTAGTTAAGTGGTAAAATTCTTTTTCTCATCTTGTTTTTCTTTTATTCTTTTAAAAAATTCACTTTTTATTGGATCTTGATGAAAAGTAGGAAACAGCAGGACTGAAAAGCCTCAGCAATAGTAGGGTGAATGAGAGGTTCTCCCAAGTCTGGCCTTTGGTTTCCTCCAGGACATAAAGAAAACTAGGGCATCTGAAAGCTGCTCAAGGTACATAGAGCTAGGGACCAACTTACTCCAGTGTAAAAAATCCCATTTCTAAAAACATTATTTGCACATATACCATAAGTATTTTAAAATTGTCCTAAGACTGTCTTTTCTCCACTTAATATGTGATAGAAATCTTTCCATGTTACTATTTATACATCTGTTTGTATCCTTATTAACAGGTTCAGAGTGCTCTATAATATGTTATATTTTAAACATGTTTCTATTGGTAAACATATATCCTGTTTTTATTTATTATTATTATTATTATTATTATTATTATTTTGCAGTACTGGGGATTGGACCTAGGGGTTCTTACATCCCCAGACCTAAATATTTTTAGTTTTGTATTTTGAGACAGGGTCTCAGTAATTTGCTCAGGCTATTTCCCAGCCTGGCCTTGAACTTGTATTCTTCCTGCCTCAGCTTCCTGAGTTGCTGGGATTATAGGTATAAGCCACTGAACCCAGCTCTATTTTATTTTTTAAGGTAACAAATGTGTGATATCTTCTTTAGAGTGTAAATGTATAACTGTAGGATGGGTTCTTAGAATCAGAATTTATGAGAAATCCACCCGAGGAATTTGAGACTTGTCAGGGTTATAGAGCAAGACCATATCTCAAAAGAAAAAAAAAATAAATAATATAAAAAAGGAAAAGAAAGAACAATAAAGAAGAAGAAAAAAGCTGATACCAAATTAGACATGTCATTCTAATGGCATCTATGTTTTAGATTTTATTTTTAAAAATCTAAGTATTCAGAGGATTTTCTTTTTATTTCTGGATTTGAGAAATGTCAGCAATTTTTTTTTCTTTTCAGAAATCTTGCTTAGCATTACCAGTAGGATATTTGGTTTGAAGACTGAAGTTCAGTGAAATTTTCTTTGATCGTCTATTTGATTTTTTCTTCTCAAACTGGTTATGTTTTCTTCTAATTCACAATTCTGATTTTCACCATGATTCAAACTACTATGTCCTATTACTACAATCAAACAGAATTCAATAAAAATTTAATATTTTGCAAGAGCAAACTTCAGATGTAGAGTAATATCTTAGAAACCAGAAAAGTGAGTTTGTGGGGAGAGATGGAAAATGGTAGGGAGTTTTAGGAATTAGGGTGATTTGAAGTTAGTTTCAAGGAGATTCCATGTTTTAGCATTTATTAGCTCTGAAAACTGGGCTTACATAGCCTCATCAGTAAAGAAGGAAGGTTATATTCTTTGTAGTATAATATAAACATTATATTATCACAACATTTTGAAAAATAACCATGTACTTTACTGATAAACTCATTTATGTTTTAATATTGCACAAAAGGTGGACTTATTATCATGATTTTAGGTTTTACAGATGAGACTGTTCAGATTCCTCAGTATTAAGCCGTTTCCCCCAGATTCTCTAGTTTATAAGAATTAAAGTAATAGTTTAAATAAAAATTAAACTGTAATTATCTCTCTCATCCCACTTGAAATATTTAAATAATGGGGCTGAGATATAACTTAAAAGATTAAGAATCTGGAGTTTATTGGCCTTAGTGAGTCTCTGAACTCCTTGGAATTAAATGCAAATGAGATATATGGTTTTTCCCCCTTAGATTCTACTGCTTTGAGAAAAGGATGGGGAACCCAAATTGTTTAAAAATTGTAGATCTATTATTCATCCTCTCTAAAACTCCTGTTCTTTGACAAATAACTCTTAGATAAGGAAAACTATTACTGTATAGTTTTACTTCCAAATAAGGTTTATTTAGGGCTGGAGTGGTGGCTTTGCAGTTACGGCGCTTGCCCGGTATGCACAAGTACATGGGTTCAAACCCCAGCACCCATGTACACAACTAAGTGTCAGAGCAATGAAAGCCACGTGAAAAGCTCAATAAAAATTGATTTTCTCTCCCCCGCATCCTCTAAAAAAATAAGGTTTATTTAATGAATCCATATTGTGTCAGAAATTCAGGGGCTGGAATGGTGGCTCAGTGGTTGTGGCACTTGCTTGGCATGCACGAGGACCTGGGTTTGAACCCTAGCACCATGTACACAGCAAAGTATTGGAGCAACAAAAGCCACTTGAAAAACTAAATTAAAAAATTGTTTCTCTCTTTCTCTCTCTCACTGTCCCTCTCTTTAAAAAAGAAAGATAGAAAGAAATTCATCACTAAAATTCAACTAATCATTAGACCCAAGGAGTGTCTTTGAGGTTATTACATGAGGCTCGGACTTCCTTCAGCTGTAAATAGACTCATTTTATCTTAAATCAGACATTGGAGCTGCTTTCCATTTGTATACATATTGAAGGCTAAAAGATAGGAGGGCTTCTGATCATGCAGTGGCCTTGTCACCAGGGCAAATCAAATAGACCCCCTGGGTAAGTCTCAAGTCAATACTGGACTCTCAGAACTGTTCGCTCGCTCAGTGATGATGAGAAGTTATCTGCTAAATATAGCTACAGGTCTGAGATTTCATGGTCTCTTAAAATATCTGGGCACAGGTCTGGGTCAGAGCCACAGGGCTTGTATTATCCTGAGAAACGAACTTTCAAAGGGCAAGATGCAATCCTGTGACCTGGCGAGTGAACTTTAGAGAGCTGATATATTTGAAGGAGTTGGTTCCCATTGAGGCTCTCAGGAGACTCTGTGAGCTCTGCTGTCTGTGAATAAGGTCAGACATTCACACCTATTAGCAGGTTCTTAAAACACTGGTGTTAGAGCAGTTATGATTTCCATGTCAAAGGAAAATGTTGTGAAGAATTATGAAGAATTTGATATAATTCCTTATAGGAAGTACTTGTTCCTTACAGTCTAGGATCCTTCTCTACGAAAGGTTCTGATCCTGTAAAAATGAATGGATATGAAGAATTGCAAAGGAGTTCATTTTAAAAATGTGGATGTTGAGAGATCTTTGGAGTAAGAAGACTAGAAACAGAGTATCAATAGAGAAGGTCTCAGAAGCATTTCAGCAATTTGAAAGGAAGAAAACAAGGCATCCTGTCTGTTACCCAGGGAAGATGCCTTGCAGTTACTCAACCACAGTTCATTCCAGTTTTTTTTTTTAAACTCCTCTTTAATTTTTATTGAGTCTTAATGGTATTAACGGGCCATTTTGATCAAAGTACCATAGAATTGACATAATACCAAGGCAGGGTATGTGAGCAAAGCTAATCTTTAAGATCATGAACAAGAGAGAGAGAAAATCTTTATGGGAAAGGCTTGCAGTGTTGAGACTTCTGTTCATCAAAGGATCCGCACAGAAGAAAAATCTTACATGTGTGATACTGTTGCAAAGGAGTGAGGAGTCTACACTGCATGGCCGTAAGAGATCCATATGAAAGAGAAAACATACCATTGTGAAAACTTTTGAAAATGCTTTGACTGCAAGGGAAACCACAACATTCCCCAAAGAATCTGCTTAGGAACTAAACCATATGAATGGCCACAGCAGTGCTGTGAAGTGGAAATATAACACGAGCCACAAATTCAAGTCACATATGTAATTCAAAATTTTCTAGTAGCCACATTAAGAAAGTGAAAAGAGACAGATGATGTTAATTTTGATAATGCATTTTATGTAACCCAATATATCAAACATATTATTTTAGCATGTATGTAATCAACATAAAAATTGTACATGATATTTTACATACTTTTCTATGTTTTAAGTCTTTTATATCCATCATGGTTGTCCTTCCTTCCCATAGTACTGGAGATTGAACCCAGGGTCTTGCACATGCTGGGCAAGTACTCTACTCTGAGCTACATCCCCAGTCCTTTTTTAGAAAAATTATTTTGCGACAGGGTCTTGCTAAGTTGTCCAGGCTGTTCTTGAACTTGTGATCAGATCCTTCTGCTTCATCCTTCTCAAAATCTGGGAATATAGGCATGTGTCACTGTGCCCAGCAAATCCAGCATGCATTTTACACTTATTGTACACCTCAATTTGAATTAGCCATATCATCAATGCTCGGTAGCCATGTGTGGCTGGCTGTTGGTTATTGTATTAGACGGTATAGATCTGCTCTGTGGTCAAATCTTTTGCCGGTTGGGCAAGTTTAAATGCCATAAAAAACACTTTCAGTGACAGCTCCCATAAATGCCCTAAATGATATCTGATTAAGTCTAAGTCTTGTCCTAGACCCCAAATAAAGTTAACAATAATTTGTATACTACTCTATTTTAAATAGTAAATGACATAATAATACATGATAAGGACTTAAAAGAGTGCTTAGCTTATAGTAATATTAACAATCATGATTTAATAAGTTACATTTTCTCATTTAACAAATACTCTTAAATTTTTTTTTTTTTTTTTGTAAGATTTCTTTCTAGTTCCCAAGGGAGAGTCTCATTTAAAAAGGGCAGGCTGCTTTTCTTTTTGATATATTATCCTTTTACCTCTTACAGAAAATAAGGAAAAACTTTAATATTATTCCTCCTTCCATTAATTCTCTTTTAATGGGAATACTTACTCTGACTAGTCCCCTGGCCTACTTTTTTGAGTAGTTGATCCATTTCATATGTCTGGTTACTTTTCATGGTCTGCTAATATTTATAAATGAAAGACTTGATCATTTATTATGGGTAACTGATGTGGTCACTGTCTGAAATTATGTGGGCTAATGTTTGTTTTTTTCCCTTATGGATTTCCCCCAAGAGAGTATAGGGGGGTGATTGATAGTTGGATGAGTGAATTCTTCTTGTCTCCTCCCTTAAATGTGAAGCATGGGTCGGCTATGCTGCAGAATGAGCTGAATGCCTGCGGTGGCTACTGTTCACTGGGGGTGGCAAGTATTCAATTACCTAAAGATGGTAGGATTGGGCTGGGGTTGTAGCTCAGTAATGGAGCCCTTGCCTCGCATGTGTGAGGCCCTGAATTCAGTCCCCAGTACCAGCATACGCACAAGCAGGATTAAGCACCTGTTTAGCATATTCACTTTATGTCTATAACACTTACCATGTTATTATGTTTCTTACAGGAATACACATGGCCTGATAAAAGCCATTATGAAATTATTACAAATGCAAGCCTTAAAGGAAGGACAAGGTGGGGAGAAGAACATTCAGGATATATACACTATTAGGTAAGTCTTTGCTCCTGTCTTTCTGAAAGGAAAACAAAAAATGAATTAACTAAGTTGTGCATTGAGATGCAACAACCCCATAAGACTTAGTTATTTAATTCAGCAGGATATACATGCGGTGATTGTGGGTCTTCATTGTCAGGAAGCTAGTGTTTCAAAAACTCAGAAGAATGAGATGGAGGTGACAACGGCTGGGTATCACCAATGTGGGTTTCAGGGTTGCTTCCTTGGAAGTGAAATCTGTTACCTAAAATTCAGGTCATTATTTTTGCTGTAGAATATGTAATTATCTCCCCTTTACTATGAAAATTGAAAATGTCATGAAGCAAATATTCTTTTTTTTTTTTTTTTTGAAAGAGAGAATCAATTTTATTTAGTCTTTCATGTGGCTTTCGTTGCTCGGACACTTGGTTGTGTATGTGGTGCTGGCATTTGAACTTGAATCCTTGCACAAGCCAGGCAAGCGCCGTAACTGCTGAGCCACTGCTCCCGCCCTTCTTTACTAATTCTTGCTATTATTTCCTGGTTTGTAGGAGTCCTATTCAGAAAATCATTGCCTGTGTTTGCGTGCAGCAATGCTTCCAGAGCAAATATTCTTAAAGCAGGAGGAGT
>PVKS010026752.1:0-28269 GCA_004027875.1 Aplodontia rufa
CAAACATTCAAGAATCAATGTATATATACTTAGTTATCCAGGGCTAATGCCATATCATGGATGCCCAGCTTGGGTTCCACATGATACTGTTTCCCCCAGAATAACTCTTGAGTTAAATGGATATCTCGTAGAGGACAGAGATCTCCTTCTGAGATAATTCCCCCATATTCCCACCCTCCAGTCTCCTAGGTGTTCTTCCTACACCCTCCCCCCGCTGACCCCCACCCTACACCTCCAAGTATCCTAGGGAGTCATCTCCCTGTTGCCTTGAGAATCATACAGTTTGAAGTAATTATTAGCTTAGCAGTCTAATATACTGCTTCCCCATGTATTCTAGCTTCCACAGATGAGAGAAACCATTTGGCCCTTGAGTCTCTGAGATTGGGATACTTCACTTAGCATAATTCTTTCCATCTTCATCCATTTGATATCAAAAGCCATAATATTGCCTTCTCTAATGGCCAAGTAGTATTCATTATATATATATGTACCAAAGTTTTTGTATCCACTCGTCGAGTGAGGGGCATCTGGGTTGGTTCCATAGTCTAGCTATAGTAAATTGAGCTGCTATAAACATTGAGGAAGCCACATCACTATAATATGCTGATTCTAACTCTTTTGGGAAAATACCCAGGAGTGGGATAGCTGGGTCCTAAGGTGGTTCCATCCTTAATTTTTTGAGGATTCTCCACGTTGCTTTCCATAGTGGCTTAACCAGTTTGCAGTCCCACCAGCAGTGTGACAGTGTTCCTCTTTTCCCACAGCCCCTCCTGCAAATGATTTCTAATTCTTTTCATAAAGATAGAAGTAGTTCTCTTTATAAATTCAGGCATTTGATTTCAAGTTCCACTTGTAAATGTGTTTTTAACCATGATATCTTGCAGTTTTTGAAACAAAATATCTTCCTCAGGTTAGTGTCAGTGGTGAATTCTGCCTCTAGAGGTGGGAAGCCACCTCAAAGGAGGCCCCTGTATTGTGAGGCAAACTCCACCATGAGTGTTGGAGAGAACTCCTCTAGAAGCTATGTCACCAAACAAGTGTAAGTTTTTGAAGGAGGAGGTGATGTATCATTTGTTTTGCAGTCATTGAGCTCTTAATGTTGTTAATATTCAAATAGTAGCTCCTTGACTTTCTGATTCCAGATCTTTAGGATAATACTCTGTTTTGTTCATTTATCTAAGAGAGTGTTAAAGCTGACAAGTTAATCTAGATATTGGCAGTTGAATAAATTGGAGATCAATTTTCCAACTAGAAAAATTCCTGAAACCTATTCATCAATCAAGTCTTCTAACATCTTATACATGATATGTTGTAGAAACCATGTACCTTTGTATAGCCAAGAATTAGTCCTATATCCTGGTGCATTTTATAATTAAGCAATTCCATACAAGTGTGAAAAATTTAATAATACTTAGCAAAATTATTTATATTCTATATTAGAAGATATGCTTTCAGTTTTCTGTAATATGGACTTTTGAATAACATATTGTCCATAGTGATCATTATAAGATCTCATAAAGTACTATACCTTTCTCTATTACTTTAAAAGGGAAAAGAAATTCAATGGATTCCTGATACTTGACCCATTTTCATCTTTCTGACTGCAATTTATCATTATCCACATCCGGGGTTTATTCCAAAACTCGGTATCTGATTGTGTGTGTGTGTGTACTTGTGTACATGCATGCTGATGATTGGACCCAGGGCATTGGATGTGCTAATCACATGCTCTCCTGTTGAACAATGCATCCATCTCCTCCAATGGAAGTTTTCAGTATGGATAGGAAGACAGTGCTCACTATAGAAACAGCAGCTTTCAGCAATAATTGATATTTTGATGTGTGGTTCATTGGTTATAAAAATGACCCAAACCTTTCAAATTTCATAAGTCCATGCCCTTTGCAGTATGAATTTTCTCCTAGCTACACCAACAGGTAGTGTACACTTACTCATGTCTTTAACTGGGCACATCTTGTGCCTTGCTTTGGGCAAATAATGTAGTGAAATTATGCCATTTTCAAGGATTAGTCTTCCTTGTCCTTTGGATTTCCTGACTCACCACCATGTGAGTTAGGCCATACTGGTTGATAGATGATGAAAGACACATTTTTTATCATTGGCACATGGTATCTGCTTATTAAAAAATGTGTAGAGATATCAATGCATGCTGTCATTTCACAGTATCCTCACTCACATCTGGACATTTTTCTTCCCTCTGGATGAGACAGATTATGTATGCTTCAGCTTCACAAATACCTGCTTCTCTTCCCTTTCTGGGATAAAAATAGTTTCTCATTCATTAAAGTCAGGATCAGCTGTACAACTAGATTGGTCAAAGAAGTGTAAGTGGAAGAGTATGTATCACTTCCATATAGAAGCTATGAGAACCAGATTGTGCTGGCTCCATCTCTCTCTTTTACTCCCTGTTACAAGAGGCAATGACTCCAGAAAGGCCTGTTCATTCAACCTGAGTTTCAGAATGAAAGTTAAATGCCTCCAAATTCAACCATTCATAGACATGTTGGATGAGCAAGAAGAAAGCCCTTGTTATTCTAAACCACTGAGATCGGAGTTGTTTGTTACAGTTTAGCATATCCTGGGTAGTATGTTAGACAATCACTATCACTTTTTTACTATTAATTATATCCTGATGAAATCAAACATACACCTCTATTTTCATACGTTACTGGTGGGAATGTAAAATGATAGTCACTTAGTGAAATAATTTGGTGGTTTCTTGAAAAGTCAAACATATGCATATGATAAAACTAGCCTTTCTATGTATTTTCCTGAGAGGAATAAATTTTGTGAATGTTCATCATAGCCAAATAGCCAAATGTCAATCAACATGTAAATCAATATGCTAAATGAATGAAGCCAGGCAACAAAGTAAATATCTTGTATGATTTTATTTTATGAAATTTCTAAAACTTTAGAGGCAGAATGCAGGTCATTGCCTGACGGAACTGAGTGTGGGTGTTTTCTAAAGCTAGATTATGGTAGTGCAAATGTTTAAAAGTTATTGAACGATAATCATTTATAATGATTAAATTTTATGGTTTATAAAGTCCATCTCAATAAAATAAAAAACATACATATGCATATATATATGTATGTATGTGCATGTGTATATTCATACATACATACATATAGAACCAATTTCACCCTGTTTTATGGATATATTTCTAACTATCTACTAGATATTTCTGCCTAGATAGTTCACAAGCACCTCAAAATCATTCAAAACTAAATTGTATAATTTATTTTATGCATCTCTCCATGTTGGGTTTCTGATCCCAAATTACCTAGAGTGTTAGTTACCATATAGAAAACTACTTAAACAAAAGGTAGTTTTTTTTTCTTCTCTAGACCACTTGCAACTTTTCCCTCTCTATCCAAGCAGTCAGGCATTGTTGATTCTATTTAATTTCCTATTCCTTGAACTCATTTTCAGTTATATTCACTTACTTGATCACTTTTTTCTCATCTCCAGATTTTTCTAATGTTCTTAATTCTAATGTAGCCATATTTGAAAATTTTAATTTTTAAGGTCTTATGCAAGTCCAGAGACTAAAGATGGTTTAGAACAATGATAAAGTATACATTACAATACTTACTTTACAAATATATAGTGACATTCTCCCCATCCCATGTCATTGAATAAAAATACTTAGAGAAATATTCTAAACCATTAAATATAATTAACTATTTAAAATACACTGAACATAGTCACATGCCACAGTAGTAGTCGTGTGGGTATCTCCATGTGCTGCAGAAGCTCAGCTGACCTGAAGGGGATGTCTGAAATGAAAAGCAGGGTACCTGTTTCAGAGTCTGAGAGTCAGCAGTCACCTTGGCATTTAACTTCAATTACAGTTTACTCTATGATGGTGATGAACAACCCATAGCCCTTGGACTAGTCACTAGCCAGGCTGACTTTAAGATATGGTTTGGAGTTAGTTTCAAGGCAGTCTTTCAACATATTAAAGCATTAAGTAGAGTGGAAAATTTCTCATTAAGCAGTGGGGGAGCTGGCCTAGGTTTGAGGAAGGGGGCTTCTGTTCCTTCTGAAATGCTGGGCTGCCTTCTTTCTAGGGCTAGGATAATATGACAGATTACAACTGGTGACATTGCCAGGCTCTAAAAAGAGAAGACATAGCCAAGCAAGCATCACATTACATACCTGTCCTTCTGTGACCATTTTCTTTCTTCTTCTACAATGTGTTTGAGTAACAACTCAAAAAAATAAACAGGAATTTGACAAAAGAAAGCTTGCAACTTTTCACTTGACTCAGTGCCCATTTGTCCTTGTAAATGACATCTACCTTTACTGGGAGCCAACTTCTCAGCAATGCAAGTCAGTCCTTACTTCTTCCTGTGGCCTGCTTTTCTAGATTATCTCAGCCATTTAGATCATTGCCTCTTCCTTGATTGCACTTTGCCATGTGTCTTAGATTCAAGCTTGTTGTCTTTCTGCTGATTTTGCTTTTCTGAGTCTGGCAGGATGTGCACTGACTTACTTGGGCAGCCTCTCTCTGGGTAATATTGAACACTTCTTCCTTGGGATGCACTCTGGCTTTTACAAGTGTTCTTTGCAGGATATCATTATAAAGTTGAGTTAAAATCATTATGAAATTGTAATGCTCAATTGATTTCTATGGTACGTTTAAAGCAACATGTTAATATTTTATATGCTGTGCGCGTGTGTGTGTAATCTTCTTTTTTTACTCTGAAAAATAAATATCATTTTGAAAGATTCCAGCAAAAACTTAGAGGCATGTTTGTTTTATTCTCAACTAAATTTGTAGAAATCCTATCCAATACTTCTTTTGTAAAGACCTGGCAAGTTCTTTCCAGAGGAAGCACAAATCTAACAAAACTGCAGGTACTTGCCTATGTTTATCTGTCTTAAAAATTTACGAGGTGTCAGGGATCACCTTCATTAGAAAAAATTTCCATTGAAAAGATGAAATATGATCAATAGCAGGTTTTTCATACCTGCTTTTGAGCAAAATTAGTTTACTTTCTGATTTGCCCAATTGGATTTATATCTACTTTTATAGAAAATAATTTTTGCCCCTAAACATGACACAAACATAATTTTTACAATTGTGTTACGAAATATTTAAGGCAAACAAAAAAGAGAAAGATAAATTGTCTTTTGTATGTGTTATACTAAGAACACAGAAAAAGCACTGCCTCTGAAGATATTTTATACCAATTTTTCTTCACAAGGTTATGTCATTAACGTGACACAGGTTTTTGTTTGTTGTTTGTTTTAAAATTTTTCAGATTACTTTTTATTATTTTAAGTTATTTTATTATTTTAGGATACATAAAACATTTTCATGATTCCAAAGTTTAACTACACAGCATAGCATATTGAAGGAAGTCATAATTGTATCTTTCTTCCCTTTCCCATCTTTTTCTTTTTCTATAAGTTATCACTTTTATTAGCTTTGTATTTATCCTTCCACCATTTTCTTTTTGCCAATATAAGCAAATATTTATGTATACTTGAATTTCCTTCACTCCTTACACAAAAGAGCAGTATATGTTCATCTCTATTTTGCTTTTCCCTCTTAGCAATATATCTTGAACATTACTCCTTATCAAAATGTAAAGATATTTCTCTTATTTAGGCCTTCATAGTACTTCATTTTAAGAAGTACTTACTTCTTAAATTACTCACCTAATTATTTACAGGCAACTTCATCATTTTCAGTATTTCAGTACCTTAAATAATAAAACTTTAAATACCTTGTTTCACGCAAAATTTTGCAAGTGTTCTAGTTAAGTGAGGAGAGTAGCAAGAGTTGCTGCTGCGTAGTTTTAATTTAATTACATATGAAGAATTTCAAAAGGATGTTGATCTTAGAATCTGCTTCTGGCCATATTGGAAGGTTGGTTTGCAACTAATATCTTTTTTTTTTTTTTCAAAGAGAGCTAATTTTACTTTTTAATCTGGTTTTTGCTTTTCCTCTGATTAGTTGCATAAGTGGTGCTGGGCTTCAAACCCAGGTCCTTGTGCATGCCATGCAAGCACTCTACCACTGAGCGTATCCAGCCCTGCATCTATTATCTTTGCATTTTGTCTTTTTTCTTGTTCATGGCAACTCTTATCATTCAAATACTAGATCTTGAAAAATTTAAAGGAATTTCCAAAAATGCTTTTGAATAGTGATTTCATCATCCCTGATGATTTGGGAATCACACTTACTCTTACTACAAAAAGAAATCATAGGTTTATATTAAGGGAAAAATGATTGATGGTGAGGAGAGTGGCTGTTTCTTCCTGTCCTTCAATTTTCCTTTCTTTCTGCAGTTCTGAAATGTGGAAGTCCAGGTCATTCAACAGTGACTAGTACCAGTGCAAAACTTTCAAATTCTAAGCTTACAAGAATGTGATAAATGAAAAAGTAAAAGCAGTCCTTTATGTTGAGGTATTTGCTGCTAATGCTGCTAATATTAATTTAAGCAATTCTGTGCATCGTCTTTCCTGTAAAGATCTCTGTTTGGGAAACTGCATTTGGGTCAGCAGCTGAGTGAACTTGCAGCCTTAGAGTTGCAGGAATTTGACTGAAGAGGTAAGTAAGCATTTCTGACAGGACCACGCCCTTCTGTTGAAGTGGGGCCACCTTTCTGATTCTGTAGACTGAAAGTGCTCACCTTTCTCTAAACCCTTTACCTATATTACAATTTTCTTGTCAAATTATTCCTGATCTCCTTGAATACTTGAGGTAATGTGGTTGAGCAGAGCAGTATTTATAATCACAATCAAATCAAATATATGTATATTTTGGTTAGGAGATGAGGACCTCTCTACAAACACCATTAAATTTTGTAGAAGTAACAGGTAGGAAGTGACTCCAAAAAGTTGCAGTTCCCCATCTACCAATATAGAAAACCAAGGAAAATACTATGATTAAAGGAGGAAGTGTTAAAAATCTGGAAAAAATATAACCCACCAATCTTAATTAAGCCTATGGAAGTTTGTTTGAGATTAGAAGGAAATCATTTAGAGGAATCTGAAATAAAATTGCAGTAATTAATTTATGCCTTCTGTGAAGAATTTGCCTTCATTCTAAATAGCTGCTTTCATTTTTAATGATTCATCTTTATTTACGACTATAATGGCAAAGCATCTATTTTGAACAAGGCTGGAAAGACATGTAATGATTCATTCTTTCTTGTCTTTCTTCCCTCCTTTCCTTCCTTTCTCCCTTCCTCCCTTCCTTCCTTCATCAGATATTTATTGGGTGATTACCTTATGCCATGCATTGTGCTAAATGCTGGATCTCTTTTCATTTTTCTTTCTCCCAAGAGAACTCTGGTATTTATTAACAAAGCAACTGTAGTCTGATCTCATCAAAAGTGTATATGCAGTGCAAAATGTTAAGTATATGGAGACCTTAATTTTTTTACATATTGAAGTAGCTATTGTGGTTTGAATGTGAGGTGTCTCCCAAAAGCTCACATGTGACAATTCAGGAAGGCTGAGGTGAAATGATTGGGTTATAAGAGTCTTAACCCAATCAGTGTGTTAATCCCCTGATAGGGATTAACTGGCAAACTGGTAGGGTGTGGCTGGAGGAGGTGGATCATTGGGGGGAGTGTCTTTGGGGTATATATTTTGTATGTGGTGTGGAATTTTTCTCTGCTTCCTGGAGCCATGTGTTGACCCGCTTCCCTTTGCCACTCTCTTCTGCCATAATGTTCAGCCTCACTCTTCAAGCCTCAAGAATGGAGCCAGCCATCTATGGACTGAGACATCCGAAACCATGAGCCCCTAGATAAACTATACCTCCTAAAATTGTTCTTGTCAGGCCCTTTAGTCACAGCAGAAAAAAAAATGACTAAAAGAAAAATGACTAAAATTGTTTTAAACAATACTATTTACATACATCAATAGGATTTCAATAACAAATGTAAAATAAGGCGAATCTTTGCTGAAATGACGACAGCAATAACCACCTTGGAAAAGGTCATGTTATTGGTGAAAGACTTTCGTCTTCTTTTGCAAGTTTTGATATTTTTTCCCCAAAATTCTATGCCTCAGAATAGTGATTTAAAAAGCATATTTGAGGGCTGAAGTTGTGGCTCGGTGGTTACAGTGCTTTCCCGGCACATGCGAGTACATGGGTTCAAACCCCAGCACCCATGTACACAACTAAGTGTCGGAGCAGTGAAGGCCATGTGAAAAACTCAATAAAAATCGATTCTCTTTCTCTCTCTGTCCTTCTCTCTTAAAAAAAAAAAAAAACATATTTGAGGGCTGGATGGGTGGTTAAGTGGTTATGACACTTGCCTGGCATACTCAAGTATGCAGTTTTGTACCTCAGCACCACATACACAATGAAGTGTTGGAGCAACGAAAGCCACGTGAAAAACTAAATGAAATTGTTTCTCTCTGTTTCTCTCCTCTCTCTCACTATCCCTCAGTCTTAAAAAAAAAAGCATATTTGAAAATGTGTTTTAACATGAGGCATTGAACTTTTAGTTGAAGTTCATTATAAACTATTTTTTTTTACTTTTGAATTCCATTTATGATAAACTTTTAAAAACTTTCTATCTCATCATCTGTGACATGTACAGAATAATATTATATTACCTGTTTCTATACTTCTGTAATTCTGTTTTGATTTCTGATATTAGAGTTTTGTGAAGCATTAGTTTAGCTATTTCCCTTGGTAGTAGAACTGAGAGAGTTTTCTGAATTTCAGTTGGAAAAGATACTGTTCATTATATTAGTCTTTTGAGAAAAGTGTCTCATTTGCCTTACCTACAACAGTTCTTTGCTTATATGAAGGCACCGAAACACCAGATGCCTGTAAAAAGGAATTGAGTGGCAGCTAATTAATGGTTCATTTGAATTTTAACAACTATGTCATCAGAAGGCAAGAAGTGCCCTAAATGAAGGAAATGAGCAAGTTCAGTGCTTGTAGATGACAGGTAAAATGAAAGATTTGCTAATACTCAGTAGCAAATTTCCGTTTTTTAAGAAATTTTAACTGTGGACTTTACACAATGTGCTCAGTTGGGTGCTGTGAGGAACGGATCACAAAGATGAAGCTTCTTTCTTTTGGGAGATTTTAACTGACCAGGAAGAAGAAGGAATTGCAGAAGGAACTATCACATGGCACAGAATATGTTGGGCATCAAGAATTAAAAGGAATGTAGCAGAACCACTGGATAAAGATAACTTTCCTGGATGAGGAAAGATCTACGGATGGGATCCTGGAAGGATACGAGGGCTCCATAAGTTAACATAAATTGGTATATGGAGAATATTCTCCTAAAGTTATTGAAATATGATTCAACAAATTTAACATGAAGTATAAGAACAAAAAAAAATTCCAATAGAGGCAAGAACCTGGGGGAATTTGCCATCTTTTCTTTGTGAAAAAATCATTCAAGATTTATTTCCAAACCAAGGGGAAAATGTTCAGTGTTTCACTTTAAGTGAGATGTTGGCTAAAACGGCTGTAATATTTTTGCAGATACTTTTCATCAGGATAAGAAATTTCCCTTCGAACACTAGTTTGTTAAGGGTTATAAATGGATGTTAAATTTTGCCAGTTATTATTTTTCTATATCCGTTGAGAAGATCCAATTGTTTTTCCTTTTTTTTTTAATGGAAATCTGATGAATTACATTGAATTTTTTTCTTTAAATTAGTTGTTGGATACATCCTGACAAACTCCAACATTTCATTTTACATATGGTGCTGGAGTTTGAACTTGGGTCCTCACTCATACCAAGCAAGTGCCACAACTGCTGAGCCACCACTGCAGCCCCACGATCCCCCTTTGTACTCCCCACTTTCCCCCTCCTTTTGTCCCCTTCTTTTTTCTCTACTTGTCTTCATTTAGCTTGTCTATTAATTTGTATTTGATTGATTTTTTTTGTGCAAACTTATCCTTCCCTGCAGCTTTTCTTTATTTTACTCTAGCTTCTGCATATGGGAAAAAACATTCAACCTTTGAGTTCTGGGTTTAGCTAATTTCATTTAGCAAGATATACTTCCATTTCCATCCATTTACCAGCAAAGGTCATAATTTCATTCTTTTTAATATCTGAGTAGAACTTCATTGTTTATATGTACCACAATTTCTTAATCCATTCGCCTAATGATGGGCATCTGGATTGATTCCATGATTTACTTGTTGTGAATTGTGCTGATATAAACATCAATGTTGAGGTAGTATGCTGATTTTGGATCTTTTGGGAAAATAGCCAGGGAAAAGATAGCTGGGTAATAAGGTGGTTCCATCCCTAGTTTATTGAGGAATCTCCACTGCTTTCCAGAGTGGTTGTATTAGTCTGAAGTCCCAACTACAACATGTTCCTTTATCCTCACATCCTCACCAGTATTTATTGTTGTTTGTATTTTTGATCTTTGCTATTCTGAGTAGAGTGAAATGGATTCTCAATGACTTGCATTCCCTAATTGCTAGAGATATTGAACATTTTTTCATGTATTGGCCTTTATGTTTCTTCTATTGAGAAGTTTCTATTTAATTTTTTTTGCCAAATTATTGATTGAGATTTTTGTTTGTTTTTTGGTGTAAGTTGTATGAGTTCTTTGTATATTCTGGATGTTACTCCCTTGTCAGAGGGGTAGCTGGCTAAGATTTTCTCACATTCTGTAGACTCTGTCTTCATGGCATTAATTGCTCTTTAGTTTAATGGCATCCACTTATTGTTTCTTGGTTTTGTTTCTTGTGCTTTGGGGATCTTGTTAGGGAAGGTGGTGCCAGCTCCCACAGGATGGAGTGTTGATCCTATGCTTTTGTTTAGCAGTTGTAAAGTTTTTGGTCTAATTCCTAGGTCTTTGATCTGTTTTAACTTGAGTTTTGTACAGGATGAAAATAAGGATCTAATTTCATTTTTCTGCATATAACTATCCAGTTTTCCCAGCACCATTTGTTGAAAAGGATGCCTTTTCTCCAAGATATATTTTTTTGAACCTTTGTCAAATGTCAGATGGCTATAAGTTTGTGGGTTTATCTCTGTGCTTCTATTCTGTTCCGTTGGTCTTCATGTCTATTTTGGAACTAACATTATTTTTTTTGTTACTAAACCTCTGCAATATAATTTCAGACCAGGTGCTATGATTTTTCTTGCCTTTTATTTTTCATGCTTAGTAGTGATTGGGCTGTTCTGAGTGTCTTATTCTTCCAAATGAATTTAAGAATTGCTTTGTTCTAATTCTGTGAAGGATGTCATTGTATTTTGATGGGGATTGCATCAAAATCTGTGTAGCACTTTTGGTAGTATGGTCATTTGGGCAATATTAATTCTGCCTATGCATGAACATAGGATGTCTTTTCATCTTCTGAGTCATTCTTTAGTTTATTTCTTCAGTGTTCTATAATATCCATTGTAGAGCTCTTGTACCTCCCTGGTTAGATTGATTTCCAAGTTTTTTTTTTTTTTGAGATTATTGTGAATGGAATTGTTTTCCTGATTTCTTCCTTGGCTGAATCACTGTTGGAGTATTAAAAAGTTGCTTATTTATGGGTATTGATCTTATATCCAACTAATTTGCTAAATTCATTTATAAGCTCTAGAAGTCTTCTGGTAGAGTTTTTGGGTCTTCTGGATACAAGATCACATTGTTAACAAACAGAGATAGTTTGACTTCTTTTCCTATCTGTATCCCTTGATTTCCTTTTCTTGCCTAATGGCTCTGGGTAATATTTCAAAGACTGTATTAAATAGGAGTGGTGAGTGTAGTCAGCCTTGTCTTATGAATTTAGTGGAAATGGTTTTAGTTTTTCTCCATTTAATATGATGTTGGCTTTGGGTTTCTCATAAATTGCCTTTACAATGTTGAGGTAAGTTCTTTTGATCCCCAACTTCTCCAGCATCTTTAACTTGAATGGGTGCTGGGTTTTATCAAAGGCCTTTTCTGAATCTATTGAGATGATCATTTTGAATGTTGAGCAACATTGTATTTTCAGGATAAATCCCACTCAGCAGTGAGTTATTTTTACATGTTGCTGGATTCATCATTTATTTTCAGTGCTAATTATATCCTACATATCCTTATATTCTCAGATTATCCTCAACTTTTGTAAATGTTTTATATGTATTTAAAGAGAGTATTTCCTTTGTGTAAATTGATTAAAATGTTCTGTATATATCCATGTCATCTATTGTTAATCACATTGATTAAATCTATATTGTGTTAGATATTTTTGTCTTTTCTCAGTTAGGGAAAAGGTGAAAAATCTATGAGTATGAATTTTTCACATATTCTTATAGTTTTGTCAATTGCTTTGTATGAAAATTTTAAATAATTTGAAATGTAAAATTGCTAAATTTTAGTGGTGAAATGAATAATTTGTTATTCTGATTCCAATTTAACTCTATCCATACCTCTAATTTTGAATCTATTTTGTCTGAAATTTATATAGCTATAGAACCTTTCTTTTTTAGAATTTTAATTTATCTTTTCTGATTATTTAAACCATTTATATTGTCAGTATCATTGGAGTTTATTTTGCACATAATAAATGCATAGACTTTAAAGGTCTTTGAAAAATGGATACTCCTGTGTAATCAACATCACACATCAAGATATACAGAGAACATTTCTGTCATCCCCAGACATTCAAGTCAGTCTTCCATTCTCAGATCTAGATGGACATTGACATGCATTCTGTCACTGTAGTCCTAGGCTGTTAGAGCATTCATATAGGTGAAATTATATAACATACACTATTTGGCATGTTTGTTAAATCCTCCATATTATTGCATATATCATTAATTTGTTTTATTGTGAGCAGTAGTCCATTATTCAGATACATCATTTATTCATTTGCTTATTGATAGGGATTAGAATTTTTCTAGATTTTGGCTAATTTGAATAAATCTCTGAACATTCTTTTTTTTTTTTTTTTTTTCCAGGTCTGAGGACTGAACTCGGGGCCTGGCAAATGCTAGGCAAGCGCTCTGCCACTGAGCTAAATCCCCAACCTCCTCTGAACATTCTTAAACAAAACTTTATGTAAGTATATTCTCATTTCTCTGAGTAGAATTACTAGATCATATAGTAGGTGTGTATATAATTTATGGAAGAATCAGTGGTTGTACAATTTAATGTTCTTGCCAGCAGTGCTTGATGCTCTAAAATGTCACTGAACTTGGCATTTTCAGTTTTTTAAATATTAATCTTTTCTAGTTATTGTGTAATGATAATTGTGTTGTTTCCAATTTGCATTTTTCTAATGGCTCATATATTGACCAACTTTTTGTGTGGTTATTAAACATTCACACATCTTCTTTGGTGAAGTTTTCATTGAATTTTTTTGTCCATTTAAAAAGTTGGTTATCATTTTATTATTGAGCCATGTGAGATTTTAGAATAATCTGGTATGAGTTCATTGACAGTGAAATATTGTGCAAATATATTTCCTTCCAGTCGTTGACTTCATTTAACTACTGGTGTCTTTCCAATAAAAAAATTTCAATGTTCAATTCCCAATTTTTTCTCTTTATGGTTCATAATTCTTACACCTATCTCAGAATTATTGCATCCTCAAAGGTTGTAGAGATTTTTATTTATATTCTCTTCTAGAATGTATATAACTTTACTTTTACATTTATGTGTACAGTCCATTTTGAGGTAGATGTTTTTGTATGATGTATGAAGAGAGTAGAATTCATTTTTATCTTTTAAATGTAATAGCCAGAATCCCAGCACCAGTTTTTGATTGGGGAGTCTTTCCTCAAGAGACAATTTGACATCTATTGATAAAGTGCCTATTGATGTATTAATTTTTTCTGGTTTCCATTTTTCATTAATCTATAGGTCTATTCTTATATCAATCCTATGCTGTCGTGATTATTTAACTCTTTTAACTTTGTCTTACTTTCTGTTCTTTTCTAGTTCTTTTACATATCTATATTCATTTTAGAAGTTAAATGAATTTCTATAAAATATCCATCTTGGATTTTGTTTGTGATTGCATTAAACCTAAAGTTCAATTGAGAGAAAATTGATGCCTTTCAATGAATATTTGATATGTCTCCATTTATTTAGGTCTTCTTTACTTTCTTCAGTTAATACAGTTTTTTTGCATATAGCTCTTGATTATACTTTATTAAAATTTATTTGTGATTTCATAAGTTTATTATTTTAATTGACACTAAAAATTTTTAATTAAAGAATTTTCAATGTTAGTATATAACAATTGATTTTTGCATTGTGACTTTGTATCATGTGTCTTTCTAAACTTACTTATTGGGTTTAACAATATTTGATAAATTTCTTAGGGTTTTTTATATACAATAGCATATCACCTGGAAATGCCAGTTTTACTTATTTGGTTACCGAATGTGTTGATTTCTTTTCTTGCCTTATTTCACAGGTGATGCCATGAGATTAATTTCAAAGAAAATGATGTGAGTGAAAATCCTTGTCATATTTCTGATTTAGCAGAAATACTCATTTTCTCATGATTAACATGAAATCAGTTGTAGGTTTTAAATTTTTAAATCAAATTTCACTGTGATCAGAGAGCATACTTGATATGACTTGAATTCTTTTAAGTCAGTGAAATTTGTTTTGTGTACCAGTACATATTTCATCTTTGTGAATGTGCATTTGAAAAGAACGTAAGTTTGCTTGTTTTAAGTGGAAACTTTTATAAATATTAATTAGTTAAGGATTTGTTTTTACATCTTTTACATCTTTACTAACTTTCTATTTGGAACTATTAAGTGTTGTGATCTTTAACTGTAATGGTGGGTTTTTTTTACTGTCATCAGTCTGGCTAGTTTTTGCTACATGTATTTAAAGCTCTATTGTTAAGTTTACAAACATATGAGGTGGTCCCACTATTATTAAATTGATCTCTTTATTATTATTGATATACATTTTTATCCTGGTAAAAATTTTTTGTTACCATGTCATCTGGTACTAAAACAATTTCTCCAGTTTTTGTATTATATATTTTTCTCTATAAATTTATTTTAATCTATTGATACTTTTGTATCTCAAGTGGATTTATCTTGGTGTTTTCTGCCTACTGACAGTCTAATATCTGGTAAGAATTGGTTCATGTATTTAGTTTTCTAGGTCTTTTACTGTAAGAGGATGAGTTTAGACTCTGTTATTCCATTATGGCAAGAGTAGAAATCTCACCCATGTTTTCTATTCTTTTTCTAGCTTTAATTTTCAATGACTTATTTGTAAGTTATGTACCATTCTTGTTCTTTAAAAATATTAATCTTTAATCAAATTTTTAGAGTTGTCAGTTATTTTTTCAAGTACTTCTGGTCTTTGTGTTCTGATCTTGGATATATTGGAGATGAACTCTACAATTTAGGTTTGGCAGAATCCTACCATCTGGCATGCAGGTAAGTTTGGAAAAGCAAGTTCACTTTAAAATCATGTCCCAGATTTCAGATCTATGCACACAATTGAACCTGGCAGCAAGGTGGGACTAGGGCAAAAAGATGACTAGAATTCTTGTAGCTGCTGCTGAGCTGCTATATCTGAACTCGGATTGCATATATTATCTGCTCTGGTCAGGTTAGGTACGGGGACTAGCATAGACCCTTGTTTACTGGTGAAGCCTTTGAAATCTAATATATTTAATTTTTGGACTTGGGATTATATAAGCACGGGAAAACTGGAGCTGATGAGGAACACATAGTTATGAAGTCTAATGATAACAAAAATTAGCAAATTGAAACCCTGCATATTACACACTTCAAATTTCAAACCACAAGAGACAATCTCTTTTTATGATCTTAGTTAATTATTTCATAATTTAAGAACATTTTTAATTTTAAAATTATTTAATAGTTGAAAATTTGTTGAATCAAGTTGTCTGATTTCTCTTTTTCAATATGTTTGTTAAATTTGCGCTCTGTCTGGTTGAAATTCAAGTTCATATGAAGATGCAGAATTCTTGTGTAGATGGCTTTTCAGCAATGTGCCTGCCTTCCCTTTTTTCTTCCTTCACCTTCTTTTTCTTTTTCATACTAATTGCTATGTATATAATTTTTTGATCCTTCCTTGTAGGTTTTTTGGCCTGATCTATTACTCATATCCTCTTGCTGAGTCTTTCTAGTTTAGAATGAGTTGATTAATTTCTTCTTGACAGAATGAATGATGCCACATGGTTTCTTTTATTTTACTGTGTTGAGCTGATACTGGAGGAGCATATTAAGATTTTAGCAGTTTCAGGCACAGGAAGACTGGGCTTTGCATATGAGATTAAATTTTACTGCTTCTCCATAGTAGGTGAGTTATTCACCATAATGAGGTCTGGAAGAAATTATCTATAAATAAAATGTCAAGATTTATAATTTTGAAAATTTTGCACATAAATGTATTTTATAATTTTAAATCTTCATTATTAATAAATATTTAAGATTTTTCACTATGTTTTGATTTTCAAGTTGAAGAATGAAGAGTGAGTTTGAGAAAGGATAATACTGAATAATTAACATGTGAATGTTAAAATTTGTTATTTTAGAACTGTGCAGATGTTTTGATTTGGTACCATGAAAATGGACTTTACTGATTTAGGACTTGTGTTTATAAGGAAGCAGACTAGATAACAGTTAATTTTTGCATTATTTGAAACATACATTAAAGGAAATAACTTTAAAGGAAAGCTTTACTTATGACAAAATTTTTCAAGAAATTTTAAGATTTTTGGGGGGCCCACATTGTATGCTTGCATTAAAAAGCTTATTTGTTAAACTAGTTTAACCCAGTTCTATATACATTAAAATAGTAAATTCAATGAATTTCAAAAATATTTCAGTAATGCCATAAACTTAGTGCAATTTAATATGCCTCTAATTTTGTTATGTATTCTTATGTGTTAGCATTCACAGAGCTTGAATTCAATATATGATTTTTCTCTCATAATTCCCTCTTTGTGTTTCTGTGATTTCCAAAACTTGCTAATAGCTATAAAATAATTTTCACTTGACATTTTTTTGTAAAAGTTAAAAAAACCCACCAAAAACCAATAGAAAATTGTCTTCAATTGTTCTTTTCAAGCATTTAGAGCTACTTTATTTGGAGTTGGGGGTGGAAGCAGAAATATTCTTCATAGGAGAAATGCAGAAATTCTGGAGTTTTCTAGATGCCTGATCAGCATCAGGTAGAGAAATGTGCATGATTTCAATTTCATTGTTTAGCAATAAAATATATTCTGACAAAAGGAGGAAATATACATATTAAAGAAGGAGATGTGTATAATCTTTCATTTTAATCTGTATTATTTACAAGTATAATTAGGCTTATTGTGATCCTGAAAGTCAGCCTCTTGAAGTATAGTAAGTGAATCTCTTAAAAAACTGTTTAGGTTGAGAAATAAGACTGATCTAAACCAGTTATGACCACAGAGATAAATCAACTTAACTTTAGATGACTAACAAACATATCAAATACCACAAGCTGTGGTGTTCAATATTTAGAATTTTCTTGAAAAAAATTTTCTTGAAAATAAAATCTTAAAAACAAAAAGCCATATGAGAATGAAAAGGCAACCATATATGTGTACATGATTATCTATTAAAAAATGCAAACCAAATACTGATTTATGAAAAAATCATACTGGGGAAAATATATTGAAGAAAATGTGTGTGTGCATTTTTGTTTTGTGTGCTGCAAGATAGCCATATTCTATCTTTCTATCATGGAACATTGATAGCAAATATCAAAAGTTAAAAAATTAAACAGCTGTCCAACACTATTTCTTAGAGGTATGTATAGAGCTGTGACTGCAAGCAGAAATTTGAACCAGGCTTTCCTGTGTTAGATTTATTGGCAGTGTAACTGTGGGCAAGTTACTTGATCTTTTTCTGCTTCATTTTTCTATATAGAAAATAGGCATGCTGCCTTGTGGATTATTATGAGGACTCAGAGGTTAATATTATGATGGACTTAAAACATTGTGAACAGTAAGCATCATGAAAGAATTTGTTCACTAAAACAAAATGCTCTTAAATAACAAAATAATGAACTATGAGAGTTGAAAGAGGTTTTCTCTTTGTTTTTTTCCTTGGATATTTTAAGTTAGTGTTGGGTGGGGCTGAAATATTAATAAATTTTTATTAGAAGGCTCATAATACCATTAGACTTTATAACTATGTGAATGTAGAGCTTGAGTAAAAATAAAAACAGGAACAAAGTAATAAACTGAAACTCTAATTTAAAAAAAAAACCCTTTGGAATTTATTGGGAGTTACCATTAGCTTGTGAGGAGAAACTACTTAAAAAAAAAAACTGGCCAACAGCAGAGATTTTGATTCATAAGGAACTCATTAACCAATAGCAAGCTGCTTCATCTTTCTTATAGTACCCTTTCACACTATGTAGCCATTGTGGAACTGTGAACTGTAACCACTCAACATAAGTTAGTTGATTGACTGTTGTATCTACATGCTGAAATGCAATGATTTAGTCTTTGGGATAAACAGACATACCTGAGAGGATCCTGACACTCATGTAGAATTTAGGCAGAATTATTAAAGAAAAGCCTGAACTGGAAAGCTTGGAGTATGATGCAGTAGGGACCACAGAATATGTGAGTTGTGAGAAAGAGGAAGGATACATTGAGAAGCAGGCAGACAAAACACACTTAGATGATTGTGAAAAGGAGGGGAGAGGGCAGAAATTGCCATAGTGGCTGGGGACAAAATCCTGGATGGCCTTTTTGTGGATGACTATGGACAGCATGGCAGAGGGAAATTTGGGGTGGCCTACTTTGAGAAATGCAGGATCTCAATTAAAGGGATGTTTTCCATTCAACCTCAGGGCTGTGGTTAACACGGGTTGCATGTAGCAGCATGTAGGTCACATATCTGTCGTGCCCAATCTAGGATCTGGACATTGGTAGGGAGTAGCAGTCACTACATCTTAGGCATTAAGGTGCAGAAACTTTAAAAAGCTATTTTTAAACATTTAAGAGTTAGATTTAGGGAATGCTATTAGGCTGAACCAAATGAATATGATCATTGTGACCTATTGTTTTCTCCAATATTCTATTATGAAAATTTTCATATATATAGCAAAGTTGAAACATTTTTGTTTTTTATACATTATCCATTTGTTTTATAAATATCAAACAGGAATTTCATTTTGTTTACCTGGTGTACCTTGACCAAATGACTTAGGCTAAGGGTGGAGACTATCTTTGGTTTCCTAAACACTATAAACACAAGTATCATGACCAGTAACTATGAATATGACTGGTTATGGAAATTACAAAGATGAAATCCTGAGGCACAGGAAAAATATCTAAATATATTTCATCCACTGTCACTATAAACCCAGAAATAAAAACATTTCATAAACAATGAAATATAAAACAACAAAACCACTTGATTGCTTTGACTGTGAATATATATTCTCTTATTCAAAAGTTCTGATGTTTTTATGTAAAAAGCTTCTAGGAGATCATTACTTCAGACTTTTCTTCTTACTTACATAGATCATATTCTTATTATTTTCACTTGTGAAGATAGTATTCCTAAAGGATGCACTATATAGGCTACCAATGAAATGGTAACTGATTTGAATGCAAAAAAATCTTTCATGATTTTCCCTTGCTGATAGATATTATTCAAGTTAGAGATTTTTGGCCTACAAAACAAGATTTTTTTTATATCTTCCCTAGTCTACCAATCATCCATTTTAGTCAGTATTCTTTAAATCAGTTAAATCTTTCTCTATGCCTGCTTAAAGATGGTTGTTGAAAACCATAATAATAAACCATGACAAACATCTTGGAAAAACAAAAACAAAGAAAAAAATCACCCAGTTCTATGCCATACTGTTGTTTTCCGTGAAATGGACTTGGGCAAAATGTAGTTAAGTCATGTTTTTCCTGGAATATTATTAAGTGATTTAAAATAATTACAGCAACATTTATGGGAAGCTGTTGGCATTTTAAGTTTATGAAATTGCTTTTTAAATGTGGATAGGAATACCATGCCTTCATCCCTAAGGTTACAAGCAATGAACCAAAACTAATAACTATAAGATGCCCAGTGCCATACCTGAAAAATTGTGATTTTCTGCATAAGTTGGACAAAGTTGCTGCAACTAGAAAAAAATACATATTTATGTATACATACACATAAACATACCTCAATTTTGTGCTTTTCTTTTAAATCTTAAATATTAAAACTTTAAGAATAAAGGGAGGGATATGAAAAATAAGCATTTTTAGAAAACTATATGTATTAAAATATACACACATACGCATATACATGTAATGATTTTTTACCATGCAAAATAAAAAATTTCTTGCAAAATTAGTTAATAATTTCTTTGCCTTGTGACCCCAAAATGCATCATGAGATTTAAAAGGAATTTTTTGGACACATGAGTCAGAAAAGAACTCTGAAGGTCATAAATTTTAACTATGAACAAGCAGGCTATGCCATATATTAATCTTCTCTCTCATTTTTCTTATCAAACTTGTATAATCACAGAGCACAGGATAGATATTTTTAATCTTTCTTTTGCTCTATGCACCAGGCAAGTGGGTGACTCTTGATCTCAAAATGTGTCATTTTCTGTGATGAGTAACTATTGAGGTTTTTTTCTGAGATGTAATTGGAGATTTAGCACCCTCTCCTACAAAAGACTTTCTCAATATAGCACTTACTTTTATCTGCTATGGAGAGCTAGGTTAAAATCTCAGGGAAATAACAGCTTTCCCTCTATTGAATTTTGTTTTTGATTGGCACTACAAGGTTCAAAATTTTGTCTTAGTCCTTCATAATATTGTTAGTATCTCTGTGCCTTACACTCCCTTATTCACTTTATTCTGTACTGCAACAAGAACCCTACAGGTGTAGATCATAGGAGTCACATCTTCCATTGATTTTGTATTGAACCTTTTCTTAATGAGATGAATACATTTGTTTCCCTTTTAGTTACTGAATCATTTGAAATTGATGTCTTTGAAGGGTATCGGACAGTTTGCTTTAGGTTCACACACCTTGATATCCTAGAGGCCTGTGGGAATTAGATGTCATTAAGGGACATCACAGTTACTATCTGGGCCCTCTGGGTATAAATGGTCAGTCTGAAAATTTGCTTTAAGAATCTTTAAAAACACACTCACTAATGCTTGATAGGGGTAGGTAGTTAAACTGTCCCATTCTAAGTGATGTTTACTGATATCCTATTGGATCATCCTGTCTTCAGTATGATTTTGAAAAATCATTTAATAGTAGATAATATTTTATGGATCAATGACCCAGATAATGCAGTGGCAAAAAATTATTTAACATTGACTCTGCTTTCTAGGATCCTAGTGATATCGTCTCAGGGTGCCTCACAAAAACCAGTATTCTTTAATATGGTTAGAATTTTGTAGATGAAATCTGAGATATTTAAGACCTTATATACGTGTTTCCTATGATTGTTTCTAGGGATGGAGTGAGTAAACATTGTACGCAGGCTAAAGCCTATCCATAGTTTTCTTGGCTTGTGAGGGTTTGCATAAAACCCTCTCTATGTGGGATCTTGAAGTAATTTCATTACTGGAATTCCTTTCCTAAATTGAGATGAGTTGAGGGAAGCTGATAGAATTATCCCTTCACATTTTTAAGTCAAATCTCTAAAACTTGTGTTATTTTCATCCCTAGTTCTTCTTCTCTTTTTTATTTTCCCCTCTTTGGCACTCTCCTTTGGCCTGTCATTTTTTTTCTGTCACATGACTTAAGATATTAGCTAGGGAGATGTTGAAGCATCTAGTCTGTCTTTTCTAGGATGTGTTTTCATTATTAGTACACTTCATTTATAATAAACAAAAATGAAAGAACATTTCCAGTGAGAATATCAAAGTGATCAACTGGGCTGGGGTAGGAACAGCCATACTTTAAGTGACGTACAGATATAGATACAGACAGACAGATGTGTATAAATGCACTAAAGAAATCAGAAAGTATTTGTTGCACTGGATGCACTAGATGGTTTCCTCTAATAATTCACATATTTTCACAAATTATGGTGATTCAGTTCTTGAGATGACAATGAATTGTTAGCAGTGATAAATCTGCCCCTAGATCTTTGAACGCCTGATCTATATTTATGTGAATTTATAAATCTCCCCTCATTCAGAGTTGGCTATCTAGCATGCTTCCACATCTGATATTCAGATTCTTGACAACTGTCGTATCGTAATGAGCTAAATTGAATAGATAAATCTCACGCCCATTTTTGGACCTGATCACTGGAAATAGGTACCTCTGTGCATTGCAAAATGGGTCATGTTTTGCCTTAATGTTATTCTGTACCCCTGTTGGTTCCAACCATCTCATGGGCAGTCATGCAAGGATGTTTAAGAGAATGAATGCATGATGAGATAGTTCCTTAAAGCTGCAAAAAACCCTTTGATGAACTATCAAGTATGTAGTCAAAAAAACCAAGACAGATTAATTTCTCAAATCAGGATAATATATATGCAAATAATTGAACGAATGTTGGACTAGATGACTTTTAGTTCCTTTCCTACTAAAGGATATGTATTAAGCTTGACCAATTATTTTACTGGGTGTATTATGTTGTACTGCTGTGTAATATATTATCACAATTGTAGCAGCTTAAAATAGTATAAATTATTTCCTAGTTTCTGTGTGTTAGGAAAGTTGAAATCAAAGTGTCACAGTGTCAGTTATGGCTATAATTATATTTGAGACTTGTAATTTTCTACAAAGGTCATTCAGGTTGTTGGTAGAATTCAGTTAAAGTTGTAAGACTGAGGCCCTAGACTCCTACAGGGTGTCCCTTTCCAAAAGCAGTTGGAGCATGCTGCAGAATGAACAATGTGTTATTTTTCTCAGATCAACTGGAGATGATTAATTTTGCTTCAAATCTCTGTGATTTCTATTTCTAATCTTTCCACTCTTTTTGTAAAGGACTCACCTGATTAGATCATGCCCACCTTGGATATTCTTCCTTTAAATTAACTTTAAGTTAACCTATTAGGGACCCTAGTTGCATCTTCAAAATTCTTTCACCTTTGCCATACAATACATTAAATTAAAGAGTGATATCTCATCATATTCCCAGGTTCATGCCCATACTCAAAGGGAAAAGATTAAGCACAGAATTTACAGAAAGGGATGAGGATCTTAGGGTCATTTTAGAGTTCTGCCTCCCACACGGGGGAATAGGAGAGTCCCAGGTCCATTAAATTATTATCAACAGTAAACTTACAGTATCTTGGAGAAACTATAAGTTTACTGTTGATAACTAGTTTAGTTTGTAAGGTATTTTCTTCCTTGAAAAATTTTTAATGATACATATTTTCCCTATGAGATCAAGTCACAGTCCTTAATTCAGAAATGAATCTCTCTCTCTCTCTCTTTCTCTTTCCCTCTCTCTCCCCTGCAGTCAGACTAAATAAGCAGGCTTCATCTACATGGTGCTGGTTGTCTGAAGGATTGTTTTGGGTAATGTCTATGTTTCCTGCTCCAGTCAAAATACACCACAGTTCTTTAGTCCAAAAAATTGCTACATGACTTCTAAGTTGAGTTAGTAATGAAACAACCCCTTTGATCCTGACAAATAGAAAGTAGAATAAAAAATAAAGGAAATAGATTTTAGGTGATTCCCAAAATCATTCACTGATTTTTTTTGAATTTTAAACCTGTTTTAGATCAGTGTCTATACATTGAGAGTAGAAAGAGTTTCTTTCCCTTCTTTTGGTTTCTCCTTATAAAACTATTGTAATAACTTACCGTACAATTGATATGTGGTTTTCTCTGTCAGTGTACTTAAAGGTGGATTCTTGTTTAAGTAGTTTGCTGCTTACATCTGATTTCTAGGCAGTTAACTCCTAGTTCTCAACTGTATTGAATTCATGGGCCAACAGTAAGGAAATGATTTATTTATCAGCAAATGTTTGCCTGGAATGTCTACATTTCAGTGTCAAATTGTATTTGCCTGTAAGCTGAAGTGAATTGTTTATTTTTTTATATTTGAAAGGACTTAAGAAAACCATGGAAGTATAAAAAAAATGCCACTTGTAGGTGTGCAATTCATTTCTGTTTGATCTGTATAAACCCTGGATTGTGGTCGTCTCATAAAGCTTGCTTAAAAATAGTTTTATGTTAGTCCAACATCCAAAACCTTCATTGAAAGAAGATGTTTTACGGGCTGGTAAGTAGGCCACCCCATGGGAGTTGGTGGTGAATGAGGTCATGTGGGATCACTTTCAAAAAGAGGCAGAGTCAGCTCCTCCTCTCCCCACTTAGATGATGACACTGGGATTTCAATACACAAGCCAGGAGGCAGCAGACGCCGCTGCATCTCTTTCTGTCTGGGAATACTGCAATCATGTGAATCCATCCTCCATCCATCATGCACCCTTTCTCAGATCAGGCTGTCCACCGGAGTCATTGCAAGCAACTTTATTAAGATGCTATCAATATTCCTCCTCTCAAATATGTTGAGTTTGTTACATTTTGCAGAATGGTCCAAGTCCTCCTCACAACCAAATGTGAGGAGCATCATATTGAATTTATTCAGTACCGCATACTGAATGTGCCTCTTATAAAAAAAAAAAAAACTTTAATCAGGGTCCAAGGAAGAACAGGGTTGCTCAGGGGCCATTTCCAGTAACAGCTAGGCTTTTTAGGGCCATTTCTTTCTTTTCTTTTTAAGAGAGAGGGAGAGAGAGAGAGAGAGAATGTATATGTATATGTGTGTGTGTGAAAGAGAGAAAGAGGGAGAATCAATTCTGTTTATTCATCTGGCCTTAGTTTCTCTGACTCTTAGTTATGCGTGTGTGGTGCTGGGGTTTGAACCCGGGTTCTCACGCATGCCAGGCAGGAAAGCACTCTAACAGCTGTGACAACGCTCCAGCCTGGGCCATTTCTTTTTAATATGAGTTACAAGCTTTTAGCTTTCTTTTAATATACTTACACAAGCTGATTCTTGGAGGATACAGTGAAAAATCTCCCAACTCTTAAGAAAAATGTTTTAAAATTCAGTGGTAAAAGTGCGCATAAGTGTCATATAGACACTTAGAATATCACATTAAAAGAAGAATATCACTTATTTAACAATGTTTTTTGTTAGCAAATTGTAGTTACACTTCACTTTATTGTTTTCATTCTTGTCCTTATATGTAATGTTAAAAATAGAAATTGAAATAGGAATATCGGGCTTAATATAATATCCCCCTTAAAATGGAAATATCCTGTATTTTCAAAAAAATAAAGATTAGGATACTGCCAATTTGTTTTTCAAAAAGTGAGTAATAACTATTTCTATACACCTAACCTATCTTTTATAGTTTTTTGCAAATTTCATAGTCAATAAGTGAGAACACCCTTTGCTCAGTCCCAAAGATGATGTACAACACAGCTCACTCTTTCAATGTTGAGGTGCACTTTGAACATAAGAAGGATGTGGAACTGATAGGAATTGAGTTTAGATTTGGGAAGAAACAAGATGATTCTGATTGGTATGTGGTGTGTCTGCATGATGAGCTATGAAGGATTTCCTAAGGGAACTGGAAAACTATTGAGGGATTCTGCAGAATGGAGTCAAGTGATCTGATATTTTTTAAAGGGATGTTTCAGCATCTTTGTCCTAAACGTTTCCATACTGGAGGTTGAAATCACTGTGGGGAGACTATTATTATATTCTGGATAGGAAACAATAGGGACTTGAAATCAATCAGGACTCTGGGGATGGAAGATAAGGCACGATTGTTATGGACTCTATATGGTATACACATTGCTCTTGGGTGTTTTGTCTAGGATTCAGATTCAGGTGCTTGGGAATGCAGTGAAGCTTTTAACCTAGAGAAAATACAAGGAAAGATTAGTGTGAAGGGGAAAGGTGAAAAGCTCTAGTTTAGATAGGTAGAGTTCGAAGGGGCACAAGGAAACCTTCAACTGAGAGACCTAGAAGATAGGAAGACTTTGGGGTATGGAATTCAGGAGAGAGCTCTGCCTGCTCTGTGGATATCTCCACATCTAGGAAGTAGGACATGTCACCTCTGGGATGAGATCAGTGTGAGAATGTGTCTACTGAGAGGAAATGGAGACTGAGCCTCTTACTGAGGGATACAAATTTGAGGGGCAGATAGAGGAAAAGGAGTCAACAGGCTAAGCTGACTGCTTAGAAAATTACCTACTTGAAAGATGAAAATGGAAATTATATTAACAAGTTGATGTATTAAATTTGTGTGTGTGTGTGTGTGTGTTTTCGATTTTCCTTTAGATTCTGGGCATGTTCACTACTTTATCTTCATATCAAATCCTGAATAAATACAGTGCTAATAAGCATAACATTCTTATAGAACTTGAGTTATGCATTCTGATTCACCAATAGAAAATTGTGAGTGGTTGAAAAGCAAAGCACCCTCCCATGTAGAAAGTGCCCTTGCTCCATGATGCCATCCTTTCCAAAGTGAGACAATAACCCTTGTGGCAGGCTCAGTTAGAACTCTGGAGTGGTGCAGCACCAAGGCCTTGTTGGCTGTTGTAGTTCTGCATTTCACCCCTCACGTGCAGGCTGGGGTGCATGACAGGAAGTCTGCATATAGACAAGCAACAGTCCTCAGGACAGGATAGCAGCCAAGGCAACCTAAAGGTCATGCTCCTCACTCAGGTTCCCGTGTCCTAAGGATGGCCCCAAAGTCTGTTAACAAGCTAGACAAGGAATAAGTGGCTCCAGGAAAACTTGAAGTACCTAATGGAAGCCATCCATTGTCACTGAGGATAAATGGCTTGGTAAATATTTCTTAAGCTCTTTCTTGACACATTTATTACAATTTTTATTTGATCAAAGGAAACACGGAGACAGTTTCTCTTGTAAGATTCCCACTGTGCTATAGCTAGGAGAAAGCATGCTAGTTTCCTTTTCCATTGTGATATCCTCAAGGGAAGGACTGTGTCCTGTGTGTTTCATGCTTAGCTAATTGTGTGATGCTCAATAGATGCTGAAAAAATAAATCCCTTCATGTTACAGAAGTCAAATTACATTAAGATAACATATTGCAACTAGACTTTACTACCCAATTTATTTTATATTTTCTTATGAGACATTACTAGTTTGACAGTTTGAGGGTTAAGTGCAAATAGTATGTTACCTATGCTTTTTTTAGTTTTGTGTTTATTGATGTTTTTCTGAAAAATATCTACTGAATCTCCTGGCTAATTAACAATCAGTTTATTCATTCATTTAGTCACTTACATAATAATTATTGAGTGTTTTACACAAGTGCTGGGAATCAGGTTTTAGGAATAATTAAGGGAGTCATGTCATTATTACATGAAAAACTTTCTATTTGGAGAAACAATTTTAAAAAGATATAATTAATGAATGCACAAATAATCTAACAGAGTAATTTCAAACTATAATAAATGTATAAGGTAAATAATAAGGTAGGTGAGCAAAGGAATTGGAGTGGTGATAAGTTGGTCTATCCATGGTAAAATAAGGCCCCTCTGAACAGAATAATTCTTTTGCAGTTATCTGACACTTAAGAATAAGCCACCCTGAGATCAATCTGCAGTAATGGCAGACTAGTTTGTTTTCAACCAATTCTTCCACTGGGAACAACTGTAGTTAGAATAAATTTTTCAAATTGATATTAGATATCAAAATAGCAAAGAATGTATAGAAATACTCAGAAATAAGACCAATATTTGGAAACAGTTTTCCCCTTGAGGCATTTGCTGAATGCAAAATGGTAGATAAGAAATAAGTTAAAATGCTGGCTTAGAGTTTCACAGGCTACATAGAGATTTTAGAATCTCTGGGTACTGGGAAACAAAAATAGAGTAAGGGTCTATCTAGGAAGGAGATACCCTGATAAAAACCTCAAATTTTTAGTTGAGACACCAAAAGGCTAATCTCTAAGAGTGAGGATGTACTAGTAACAAACCACCCCTTAAAATGATAGTATTCTAGTTTTGAATTTGCTGCATGCCTAAATAAATCATGGTGATCTCTCATCAGTCTATTTTTCTGCCAAGATGAGTTGTATATCCTCACTGGTGGAAAGAACATTATTTACAACTTTGCAAGTATTTGGCATTCAATTTAAAATAGTGAGATATAAAAACTATACTATAGGGCCACAGTAACAAAGACAGCATGGTACTGGTATCAAGACAGGGAAGAAGACCAATGGAATAGAATAGAAGACCCCGAAACACATCCTCAAATCTTTAAACATCTGATTTTTGATAAAGGGGGTCAAAATATTACATGGAGATGTGACAGCCTCTTCAACAAATGGTGCTGGACAAACT
>PVKS010026753.1:0-28289 GCA_004027875.1 Aplodontia rufa
TATATCTCAAAGGATAAACAAGGGATTGGTAATGTTCTATCTCCATAGAGACAAACTAAAGATGAGACAGATTTTTATCTCTGTGCTTGTTTTGTTTTGATATTCTTATATTTAAACCATTATTCAATTCACATAAAAAGCAAATGAGAAAAGATTTAAATGCTTGTCAAAACCATATATTGATGAAAATACATGACAGTGGACACTCTCACATACCACTGATAGTGTAATTTGGTGTGACGAGTCAAGAAAATAATTTAGCATTATTTTACAATTTGAACATATCCAAACCCTGAGATCCCTGTGGTCAGCAATTCCTCTTATAATTATACACTCTTTTGGCAAATGTGCACAAAGGGTCACACCCAAGAATGTCCATGACAGTCTTGTTCATAGCAGAAAAAAAAATGGACACAACATGAATCTTTTAACAGATGAGCCTGTGACACACTGAAATGGTGCACAGAAGAGGAAATGAATGAGTTTTAGCTGCCTATTAAAAACTCACGCATCTCAAACATAAGGTTGAGTAAACAGTGAAGTTGCAAATGTCATTGCTTCATAGTTTTCTAGTAACAAAATTTAATGATGTATTTGTCACACTACACGTGTAGTAAAGCCATAATATAAAATAATGAAACACACACAGATTGTAATGCTGATTCCTTTTGCCAAAAGAAAGAAGATACTAGTGGGAATGGAAACACAATGGGTTTCAGCAGCTTCTATAGTTTGGGAATATTTTATTTCTGAAACTGAGTAGTGAGCATATGTGTATTTTTTATTGTTCATATATGGAAAATATATATCCCATCTTTTATGAAATAATTCATTAAAAATAAATAATTTGAAAAGATAAAACATAGGTGCATTTCAAGGAGAAAGTTATAAAATTCAGTGGAATGAAAAAGATAAAATGGACAAAGAGATAGAATAACACAGGGTGGAGTCAAGTCACTTCCATCCCTAGCCAGTCAGTCTATGGAATGGAGAGAGGTGATGAGGAGATGGTGGAATTCCAGTCCTACAGGTCCTCTTTGTCTCCCTAAGAGCAAAGTGAGAGAAAGAAGGTCTAGGTTATAGAGAGAGGGGACAGCTTGGGTACACAGAGCCACAGCTGAGGCAATGTTCCCCTACTTCAGATCAGTTTTCTCCCACCTGCAGACCAGGGGGAACAATGACAACTATTCACTCATTCATTCAACAGCCACTGTTGTGTGTTTAGACACAGGGAATCAAAATAAAGAAGATGCACCTAGACCTCGGACTTCCTCCTCCTCTATGAACATCTCTGTCTCCTCAGGGAACATCCATTTTATTGAGGCCTGTCCCTTTCCTCAATAATATAAACTTACCCTCCTTAAATTTCCCTCTAGAGATAACTGCTGATGATTCACAAACCAACATCATCAAGTCTGTTTATTAGATACTTTCTGCACAACTCTATTTATATATTCTACAGCTAGCTGTAAGTAAAATACATAATTTTGCCTATTTAAGTAAGACTCCTGTGGATGAGAAGGAGAAATTTTGGAACTGAATTAAAACAAGGTACACTCCAAGCATTTATAAGTATGTCATTGTATATACTATTGTTATGTACACAAAAAATGTTCTTAATAGGTATAAGAATTATGTCACTATAGTTGAGTATTTTAGGAAAAATATATGACCCAGAAAGAGAGGCAAGGGACTGGCAGATGGGAGGAGTTAAGAAGGGGAGGGTGCTGGGGGGAGATATTGACCAAATTGTATTGCTGTATTGTGTGCATCTATGAATATGTGACAACAAATCCCATCATTATGTACAACTATAATGCACCAATAAAAAATAAGTGGAAAAGATCCTTCCATAGCAATACAAGAGAGAGGAAAAAACATTTTAAAATCTAGTATTATCAGATGTGTATGCACATAAAGTAGGAAAATAATGTTTACAATGTCTAGATGGAATATGAAGCAAATTGATTCATGAAAGCAGAAGACAGAACAATTAAAATTCTTACATCCATGAGAGACAAGAGGACATGTCCTTGTGTGTGACTGTCCATGTGAATCTTGTGAGGTCTTCTAAGTTCATCTTGGAGAAATGTGTTTCCTACCCCATGGGTCAGAAGGCTCATGACTTTGCTTTGGGTAATCCAAGGTCAGATGTTTTACAGGGACCTTAGTGTTCTTCAAGGAGACACCCTTAGGAGGAGAAAGTGGGGAGACAGCCACCTCCCTCCTCTGTAAGAAGCATTTGATCATCTTAACACTGCTGCTGGAAAGCTTGATCAATTTGCCTATGACAAATGCATTAGTTTCTAAATAGCAACAAGCTCTTTCCCTCCAACTGCAGCCTGCTTCTTCCTGAGTTCCTTACCTCAGTATCACTGTGAATCGCACTAATTCAACAAGCCTTTGCCGAAACAAGAAACTGAGACATTACCTTTGACTCTTCCATGTGCTTTCTATATTCTCTCCTCATGTGACCCCTACAAATCTCTATCTCCTAAATACTCCTAAATTCCTACTTAGTCTGTCGCTGTACTCTAACCTCTCTGTCCTACCCAAAAACACCACTTCCTCTCTATTCTGGTTGCCAACAACAATCTTTTCATGGAAAAGAAAATTTCATAGGAAATGGAGTTGTGAAAAAAAAATTGATCTTCACCATCAGTTTCTACACTTCACCAATTTAGAAATAAAGTCCCCCCCCTTTTCTCATGTTTCCTCTTATTTTTTTTTTTTTACTCCATCTAACCATCATCCACATCCAGATATTAAAAAGCAAGTAAGAGTAATGTAAGGATTTGATTAGGTCAAATGTCACTCTCTGGGAACTAGCATTGGCTGCTTGCATAGAATGGGAAGGCTGGCTCTGATGCCGGGGAGTCTACAGAATGGATCAAAGCAGGGGACTTCTCAGTAGTGCGTGCCTGGCATGCGAGAGGACCTGGGTTTGATTGCTAGGACAGCATCAAGTGGAGGGGAAAAAAAGATAAAAAAACAAAAAATTAACTCTCAAAAATTAAAAAAATAAAAAGAAGGGATATTTGGGATGTGGGGTGACAGAGCAGTGAAGAGTTAAGGATAAGCAGGCATATAGAGGCAGGGCAGGCAACTAGGGCAGAGAAAGATAATGGTGTTGGCAAATAACTTGAACCAGCTTCTTTCTTACATTGCCCGTTTCTAGCTATGTAAGTAAATCGCCAAGGGAAGGGTTTAGTGGTCGCTGTTGTCTTTAATTGCTTATGATACTGGCAGGTCATTTGTTTTCTGAACCTCAAGCCGTGGTGGGAATTTCCTCAGCAATCCAAGTTAAGTTTGTTTCTGCTTTATTTTTTAATTGAATTCCTTAAATCTTATGAGAAGAAAACGTGTCATAGAGTTATAAATTTTTGTGGTGTCATTTGTACTGCTAGTCTCAAAGCTGTATCCGTGTTCCTATCGCAAATCAGTTCTTTTATAGGTTTACAGCTGCCCTAAAATACCCTGGGGATAGGAATTTGCCACCTACATACTTTTTGGTTCATCTACCACGTGTCATAATTAATAGAACTACTTTTGCTTTTACCCAGTTTCAATCATTCAAAAAGTAGGAATATCAAACACAAATACTTTTAGCCTAATATCAAGAAAAAAGGCCCTGACATGCGGCACTTGTCCATTTTATGGAAAGGGGAAAGCAAGTTCAAATGTTATGTGTATTTTTATCACTTGTCCTTAGAAAAGCCAGTAAAGACCCCCATAGTGACAGATTTGCAAGGTACTCTGTGAAAACCACCATGCCTTTTTTTTTTTTCGGTACTCCATGCATGGGACCAAAAGCCAGGCACTGATCAAGAGTAACAGATAGTCAGGGTGCATGTGTGACAAGGGCATTTCATTTTCTCTCCATCTAGCTCGCGTGAGAATGGTCTCATGACTCTTTAGTTCTTGATGTCCTATGAAGCCCTCAGAATTCCATGGACAATTAGCTTGGTTGTGGCTGTTTATCTAACATACATATGCTTTGCTTTTCTTTTTTAAACAGAGAGAGACAGTGAGAGACAAAGAGAGAAAGAAAGAATCCGCATGGCTTTCATTGCTCCGACACTTCATTGTGTACATAGTGCTGGGGTTCGAGTTCAGGTCCTTGCACATGCCAGGCAAGTGTCCTAACCACTGAGCCACCACTCCAGTCCTATATACTTTTCTTGATGGTGTCAACTTGTCCTATGAGAGATTTTCATGACTTAGCTTCCTGAAAGCTAAGTACTGCAAGAGCTCAGGAAGACAATCTATTTCATCTATCTCGATTGATTTTGTAAATAAGAATGAAAGGATTTAGAACTTCAGTTTCCTCATGAAATGTGAATAACAGTAAGGCTTTATTCTATTTTATTTAATGGTAAGGTAACACCTGCTTATGATAAAGAGAAAGCCAATTCAAACAGACATAAGGATATACAAAGAGGGAAAATATGTCTCTTCTACCTGATTCCTACTTCCATCATTTCCCACCCTCCCTACTACAGCTGCCACATACAATTTTTATTAAGCCCTTCTGGAGTGTTTCCTTACTATATCTACGTGTACATGCACATGTGTAAATGTGCAGATAAACTCATATCACATATATCCTTTCTCTCTATTCCAGACAATGTTTCTAGAAAATCATACTATGATAGGATAGAAGAAATTTTTTTTTAAAATAGGTGGAGACATAAAAGAAGGAAAAGGAAATAAAATTTTAATTCAGAAATTCCACCATTTTTTTCCAGGCATGTCACTCCATAAATAAGCCAGTCTCTCTTCCAGGCCTGTTACTGCCAATTTCTGAGAAATCTGTAAATCTACCTTGTGCACAGTTAATTAGCTCTCCAATAAAAAGATTAAGCAAACAGAGTATGATATTTTGAGACATCTATAATCTAGGGGATTCTCTAGTGTTATCTACTGATCAGACAAAAAGTACACCTCAGGTAAATAATAGAATCCACTATTTACCTTCTTGAGATACCAGACTGATAACATCCCTACATATCTTCCCATACATACCCTTCACCAAATTTTTTCCAAAGAGGAGTTGGGAATTCCAAAAACATGCCTCTCTAAATAACCTGTATTCTTCTTTGAATATATTAAATACATTCTTGCTTTCCTAAATAAATTTATATGCCTCTACTGCATATGGAAATTCTTTTCTGTCATTATATCAAGGTCTCTTCTTGTCCTGAGTGGAGTTTCCCACTCTCACTGGCAACTCCTCCAGATCTTCTAAATATATTTATTCTACCATGATAATCTTACTTTAATTAGTTACATTTAATTAATTAAATTTTACTAGTTCTAATGATTCTTTTTTAACTATTTTTTATAACCATACCTGGGTCTTTCCAAAACAACTGATTCTCCAATACTATAAAACCAGCAGGTGGTTTTATAAATTCACTTCAATTCTGGCACACAAACCCACAGTTTGAAGGCTCAGCCCCAAAGATGCCACCAATGGGGTCTAGGGAGTGCCCACACTTCTGGCCAACTGACTATGAATTTGGAGCTCCTATGACTCCTCCACTTATAGACTGATAATGCACTGGAATATATTCAAGAAAGAACTGTATTTATGACTATAAATTTTTAAAATAGCTATAACTCAGAAACTGTCAATGGATAAGATGCATAGGGCAAGGTATGGGGCGAAGGATGGAGCTTCTATGCTCCCCCAGGTAAACCACACTCTCATCCTATCAGTGTGTTCATTGACATGGAATTCCCTTGAGTGTGGTTGTTCAAGAGTATTTATGGAGGTATCATTATGTAGACATGATTGTTAAATCTTCGGCCAATGGTAACTAAACTCGATCTTCAGTAGTTCCCCCTTCCCCAGAATTGTGGGATTGAATAGTTCAAAACTTCTAATCACATTGTTGATTTTTCTAGTGACTGGCCCTTATCTGTAGCTATCTAAAGTTTCTAAAATGAGCAATTTCGTTAGCTCTGAGAGGTACACTGTGTTAGGCAAAATTCTAAGACATATATGTACTATATAAGACCCTCCCCTTGAGGATAGGTGAGATTTGTCCATAATTATGTTGTAATATATTGCAAAAAGAGTTTACAAATGTGGTTAAGGTCCTTAATCAGTTGACTATGAATCAAAAGGGAGATCATTTTGGGTGAGCTTGATCAAATTAGGCAAGCCCTTAAAAGAGATAAGAAGCTCCTGCTAACCTTGAAAAAAGCAATTGTGCTATTGTGAACACAGAGGTCCACATGTGAAGGAACAGAGGGCAACTTCTAGGAGCATAGATCAGTCCTGAGCTATTAGTAAGAAGAGAAAAAATTCAATCCTATAGCCAGAAGAAAATGAATTCTGCTAATTATCTAAATGAATACATTGCAAGTATTTTATTTTGAATTTTTACATGCCCTTTCATAAATTAGAATAGCACAAAGCTTTCTTTTCTCATGCTGAACTCCCTCAAATATATGAATAATGGGTTAAAATTTCTTGCAGATATATAAATTTTTACTAATTGATTTCTCAATTGTATGCATTTAGAAACACAGGCACAGAATAATTGTTTAATTGATAAACACAGGGATGCAAACTCAAATCATTACATTGACCAGGCAAACATTGTACATAAATGAACCCACCTACATAGGTACGTATGTGTACAGTGGACATGTGGTAGAGAAGCTCCTGAGCAACCTATAGGAAGCAGCCTCTTGTCAGGTCCCCAGTTACTGCAGCCAGAAATGTGAGCACAGAGCTACCAGATTTACCATTTATTTCCTTACTTTAGAAGATTTGGGGCTAGAAATGTGGCTCAGTGATAGAATGCTTGTCTAGCTTGCACAATTACCTGGGTTCAATTGCTTATGTCATAAATAAATAAGATTTGGTTCCAACATAAAAATGAAAAGTCACTCTTATTTGAATTTTTAGACAATAAATCTTAGGATTAACACAGTTGTAAATGCAAAAAACATGTCACTCATTCTATTAGCCTGTCAGAACAAGATTTGCAAAAATATTTTTACTATTAATTTCCTATCAGCATGTCAGCATAGATCTTTCAGGAGTCTAGAAGAAAGGTAGGCCCCTTTAAAAACTAAATTATAATTTAAAAATATAAGAAAGTCCAGCTGATTATGAAAGACAATGAGACAGCAGAAAAGTACTTATTAATCATATGTGATAATCATATAGTGATAAAAGTACCTTCAGATCTCATAAGTATCTAAATAAACCTAGATACGACAGTGAATCATTATTTCTTTTTCACATCAAATGAAAACTAAAATTTTCTCTACATAAAAAGCACAAAGTCAGAAAACAAAACAACTTGAGACATTTTGGAAGACATAGACAAATGTTAAATAATTCGTAGTTGGTATAAATTCTCACATGCTTGAGACCTACCTTCTGCTTTTACTAGATATGATTGTAACAGGTTAAGTATCCCTGATATGAAAATACAAAATCTCTGATGCTCCAAAATTCAAACCTCTCTGAGCACCAACATGATGCCACAAGTGGAAAATCCCACACCTTATTTCATGTGCATATTGTAGATACACTAAAAATATTGTGCAAAATGACCTTCAGGCAATGTGTGTAAAGTGTCTAAAATATGAAACATAAATGAATTTTGTGTCTTGACATGGGTCTCATATTCAAGATATTTCATGTATTTGCAAGTATCCAAAAACAAATCAGAATCCTGAGTACTGCTGGTCCACAGCATTTTGAATAAGGGATACTCAACTTGCAGTATGAAAGCCTTGCTTCTGGTATGCATATGTGCTTTGTGGAAAGCCATCAAAGAGAGCTAATTAACAAAAACAGTGGCAATAAAAGATAATAAAACATTAAGGCTTCAGTATCCGCATCCCTTCAATGTTACATAAAGACACTTACGTAAAAGGATAGCCTGATACTCTGAGCCTGCCAAGTTCCTTTTCCTTTCCTGAAAAGAATCCCAGAGAGCTCATATATTCCTTTGGGAACCATATTGCTTTGCTTGCTGAAGTCCAGGGTATTGCTTTCCCATCCATCATCATTAATGAAGCTTGGGCAGATACTATGGCCTACTCTGCTTCTGACCTGGAGATTTAAGGAACATGTTTTTGAAAAATGCTACAGTAGAAGAGGAACCTTTCATTCCACACCAGTACCGTCTATTCCATTTCTGTGCATACTGTGCCAACCAATGTTGTTGGGAGTCGTATTCCAATGAGTTCCAAGTTAGAGGATTGTTAGGCTGCAGTGACAAACATGCCCACAACGGAATAATGCAACATAACCCATGTGAAAAGTCAGAATGCTGCAGGTTGGTCTGAGTCAGTGAGGGCTGTCTATTCCACTCAGGATACCAGGGTACCAGGCCAATAGTGATCCTGACATCTCTGGCACTTGTCTCTCAAAGTCAGTAACAATGGGAAAAGAGTGTGGAAGAGCATGTGAGAGAGATTTTTATGCCTGGAGTAGATGTGGCAAACATCACTTCCACTAATGTTCCATTAACTACAGTTCAATCATTTGTCTACACCACAGTGTTAGGGCAGTCATGAAGTGAATTCTAGCTGGGTGCAAGAAGGGAAAAAAATCTAATTTGGGTAATTAGCTATCAGTCTCAATTGCAGGTGGGAAGAAAAATCGACTAGAACAACTGCCTCTGTGTACCCTCTTCTCTATACATTGTTCCTATTTCAAATTTCCAACATAATATATTACTCATTCCATAGGTTAAAAAATAAAATAGCTGTATTTGAATATGAGTCACATATTTTGTAAATTAGGGCATTTAACCTCTGTTCTTCTCCTGCGTCCCATGTATGAGATATATATCTGTTCCATTCAAAGCATGGAGAATACAAGAGAAACTTCATATGTGATGTCTACCTTTCAGGAGTGTGCAATTGAACTGTCATAAAAAATGGAGACTCAATATGATCATAGACATGATAAAAGTGATATAATACTATTAATTACCCTCATTGTAAGAAGAGTAGAAGCAATCCACCATCACTGAGAAGTCCCTGATTCATTGCCTTATGCCCAGCAAGCATGTTTTAGAAATAAAAAAGAAATTGTTGACAGTTGATTACATTTTAATCAGAAAAACAATTTATGAATTCCATAACCAATGATTTTAGATTTAAAAAAAAATCTCATGCCTAGAAAGCTTGGCAGTGTGCCATTTTATTCTTCTTGTCCTCTGGGTTTCTTTTTCTGCACAGTGGATGAGTAAAAATCTCATTAAATTGTATTTCATTTTCCTATCTTCCTTTATAAAATAATGAAATCAAAGGTGAGAATTACAGTGGGTAGAGAAGGGCTTGTGGTGAGTGCCGGAAATGTTGCTTGCTAACAACTATTTAATCAAAGAATTACCAAGATCCATCTGTAGCCTTAAAAGAGATTTTCTTCCAAGTTTTGCTATATTGAAATGCAGTACAAAATTCTACATTAAGCCAGGATTCTCCAAATTCAATAAAAGGAAATGTAAAAAGATATTTTCTTCAAATGCCTCCAGCTGGCCATCTGCCCTAATCACATACAGGCCTCAAAATTGTTTTCTACTGACAATAATAGGATCTGTAAAGAGTATTACTGTGGAGTGATTTGAGAGACTGTGGAGTATTGTGACCCTTTGCCTCGGTGGAGCTGAGCATGCCTGGATGCGAATACAAAGTCAGACGCTGAAAAAGAGCCCATGCTTTTGGCGTGTGGCTTCCTCTTTGACTGTGATAGCATATTTCTCAAAACTCTCCCAGGGGCAAGGGACAGCTGATTAGCTGCTGATCTTCTGCCCTCTGAGGGCAACCACACACAGCATAGATGGTGGCACAATTATTGCAATAATTCAGCAAAGTGGGATTTTAAAAAATAAGCTGCATTTAGCTGTCATTCTGTCATTGACATTTACTGTGCTGTCCCTTGAGACCATGCATAAGGTGTGTAGGCAGTGATCACTGAAAAGCATCTGTACAGTGCTCAGAGGAAACAGAGGCAGTGGGAATGGAAGGAGGTGAAGGGGAATTCCCCAGTCACTTAGATGATGTCTCTGAACTCCTTCCTTGCTGAGCAAACTTCTGTGGAGCAGGCCAGCTCCTGGTACCTTCCAGACTGATTGCCCTCCATGGGATGGGTCAGGAAGTGCTTTCAAGAGGCAGCATGGTAAGGTGGGGAGAACATGGAGACTGGAATGGAAATATCTGCCTTTTCTTACCCCTCTCTGCCTCATCCCCATGCAAAAAAAAAAAAAAAAAAAAAAAACACCTTCTTGAGCCCCAGTTCCATCTGTGAAGAAAGACTGACAACATGTTCCATTCAGGATTGTTGTGCACAGTATTTGGGATGTCTTTGAAAGCGCTTTGAGAACAGCAAATTGCTATAAACAGCATTGAGTAAGATTAAAGAACACAAAAGAAGTTCTACAAAAGGATCCTGAAATCAGTGTCCTATTTCTTTAGGTAGAATAGCACATTCATTAAGCAATTTGAGGAAAATGAGCGAGCACACAAGCATGCAAATCCTATGGTAAGGACAGGAACACGTCCCATTTACCCAGGCATCTACACACACTTATAGATGGAATTTAAAGCTTTCAGAGAGCACTCTTTAAACGGATCCTTGTGACAACTGTGGGTACTAGAGGCCTATGTGTTGTAGTCTTAGTCTCCAACCTGTGGCACTATTGGGAGGTTGTAGAACATTTAGTAGTTGGGGACCAATAGAAAGAAGTATTGATGGTCTGATGATGTTTCCCTCTCATTTGTATCTCTATATACTCTTAATAAAATTAAAAAAACAAAACAAAAAACCCCAGCACCATGTACACAACCAAGCGTTGAAGCAATGAAAGCCATGTGAAAAACTAAATAAAGTTGTTTCTCTCTTAAAAAAAAAAAAAGTTACTCACTGGGGCATGACACCTTCCTGTCTCTCTCTTTTCTTCCCAGTGTCCGCGAGATGAACAGGCCTGTTTGGCAGGCCCAAGATGGCTGTAGGTTGCCTCCTTTGCTGAGGCTACTGGCAGGATGTTTTTAGTATGTCACCAAGGTCATAAATACCCTGATTCAGAGTTCACTGTATGTACTCAATGTTAAAAAAAAAAATTGCTAACTGAGCACATAAGTAAGTGCATACTCAAAAGCAATGTGCCTTCTTTGGCCTGGATATTAAAAAGGCCTGTGGAAATGGCTCAGGGGACTAGCTAGGGGTTGTTACCACCTCTGCCACCACACAATGCTGCTGTGATGTACCATGCTGCTACAGAATCAAAGGAAGAAGGCCAGTGACCATGGACTGAAACAATGAGCCCAATTACATTTTTCTTCATTTTAAGTTGATTTATCTCAGGTGTTTGTCAGAGTGACAGAAAGCTGATTAACACAGCGAAATGGAGCAATATCAGTCTATAACTCCCCAAAATGTGTTGTTAGAACACCTTTTTTTTTTGCCATGCAGCTCAACATGCTTTCCATGTCTTGAGGATTCTGACATTTTTACAGATACACATTGAGGTAGGTATTGATATCATTATCCCTCTACAAATTGGGAACCAGGACATAAAAAGAATAAGAAACATGCCCAAAATCATATGGATGGTTTAGAGGCAAGACAGAACCTGGGGAAATGGACTCCTAATTACTACAACCATAAGAGTTGAGGTTCAGATGGGAAAAAAAAGTTTCAAACTGATTTAAATTCTAAGCAAGGGAATACTATAATATGGTTCTTTAGAGTCCTGGCCCAAGTATCAGAGCCAAAATTTTGGAGTTAAGAAACATAATACATGAGCTCTATTTTTTTCTCAAGTATACATTTTTAAATAGAATGGAATTGATTAGAGCTGTGATATATATATTGACTTGGATGATTTTGGACCTACAATGAAAAGTCAGAGGAAAGGGTTAATTTCATTGACTAATAACATTGATAGCCACTACCTAACCTTCCACGTTCCTCCTTGTTCTTGATTATTTTCTTGCTCTGGAGTCTGTTTTAGGCGTGTGGTTCTCCTATCAAGTTTTATCATGAGCCAATTCCTCATTCATTGTCTTCCCTCTGGCTGTTCTGTTCTCATCTTCTTATCAAATTCTCAAACAAATACACAACTCAGCTCTTGTTTCACTTGGATTTAAGAACACTGTTTTCTTTAAAAGGGAAGACGTTTAGCTAATCCCCAGGAAGGCTTAACCAATCACAGACTAACTCTCTGAGAGCTCAGAGCTGTCACATCTTTGTCTGACAAAAGCAGAGAAAAGAGAACCCAGTGCCCATCTGTCCCTTGGGCCACTGATCCTTTGCTCACAGAAAATTAATGCCATATGCCAACCTCCTTCCTGCCAGAAAGAAACAAGTTATTATTCCTTTGAGAATCAGTGAGTTGACATTTCTGCCTGACGTAGAAAAGTTTCCTGCTTCAGCAACAGGAAGAACCATATTGGTAAATCTGGTGGCAGTGTACCCCTGGGGAATAAAACAGACTTGGAAAGCCAGTAGCTAAGGTACCTGCTCACAGAGGCGCTGAGAAAAACAAGAGAAATGATTTGTGTAAAGAAAGAAGTATTCACAGCTCTGCTCTCAAAAGATGGGGCCAGAATTGGCTTAAATTCTGACCCATTATTTAATGACTTTGAGATTTGAGCATACCACTTAATTTTTCTGATCTTTAGTTTTTTCAAGTAGTTCAGTTTCAAAACATCCTCTGAGGGCTGGACATAATTCAACAAATATCTGTGAAATTCCTGTTATGAGCAGGACCTGTGTTTGCTTGTGTGAATACGACAGTGAATAAGTTGGACGCTATCTTGACCCCAGAGGTGACTGTCTAAAACCAGGCATTCATAAAAAGGTGGGGACAATGCCTGACCATGGAATTACTTTAAGAGGTCAACAAAATAAAATAAGTAAAGCATGTGGCATACAGGCAATCCGTACACATTATAATCATTGTGTCAAATATTTGGAAATTTGCATATATAAATTCAGATCTATTTCAGTTATTCAATTGGATTTTACCTGAATACTCAATATGATGTCCTTACAGACAACCCTCTTATGTAAGGGGGCCATGAACTCTCTTCATAGAAAACATATTAAAAACACATCTTAACTGAGCATATTCAAGGTTATAAATATGAGGACACCTAATTATTTCATAATATTCTTTATTTTTCATTATGCATACATTCAATTCTTTTAAAATTTGAAAAATAGCTCTGATTTTTCAGAAGGAAAAAGCTATCAAAGTTCAAAGCAATAATATTCTGGCAGCTGAGATAGGCTATAGTGACTACACTATGGCATTTTCCAAATGGGCCCTACAGGAGTCATTCAGTAATGGGGTTGGGCTAGACCCACTCAGCTAACAGACAGGACTAGGCTTGCAAAAATGAAAAACAGAAATGGAGGCAATTTTCCAAGTAATTTAGGAGAAAAGCACTTTCATCTCGATTCTCGAGGAACAATAATTGGCACAAATCTCTGCCCCAATAGTGGACACCTTACGTTTGTAGAAGCAAAGCCTATCAATCATGGGGAAACCTGGAGTGAGGACAAGGAGTGGAAGGGAGGTTATCCAGTGGAAAGCATGTTCTTGTTGCACGTAATATCTGGATGTGAGCTCCATCCCCTGCATGGATGCATTCCTCTTCCTGTCACATATAAACAACTCACCGCTCCAGTTTTGTAAATAGAACATGTTTAGTTATTTTTATTCGTGTGGCATTATTTTGGAAGTTATTCTCTTCACTTTAAATACACCTGAGCAGTTATTTCTGAACCTAAAGAGCAGTGAATATGCAAAGCCAGAGAGGAGGGCAGACAACCTCACAGCAGTCATAATAAAAACTCCACAGGAAAATAGCATTCTCCCTGGGCTGCTGACCAGAATTACATCAAACAATTTTAAAAGAACTGGGAACTTTTTGTTATTTGTTCTCCCTCACTGTGTCTCCCTAGCAGGATGTTTAGTGACTGCTCAGCCTGAGCAATTGTACCAATTAATTAAAAATAAATAAATAAAGACCCCACTAAGTGACTGCTTTATCATTCTGATACTCAGCCTTCGGAATCAAGTTGCCAAGTTGAGCTTTGGGAGACAAAGGAGCTGCTAGGTATAGTGCCTGCGTTTTACAACTAGGCTATTCACAACCACAGATAAATCACAAAGGATATACATATTTTTTGTTGTTACTACTGGGGATTGAACCTAGGGCACTGAGCCAGTGGTTTTCATTTTTTATTTTGAGGCAGGCTCTCACTAAGCTGCTAAGGGCCTCCCTAGGTTACTGAGGCTGGGTTTGAATTTGTGATCCTGCTGCCTCTGTCTCCTGAGTTGCTGGAATTAAGCACCACTGTACCCAATGAGGGGTTTATACATTAACTCACGAGCTCCTCATGGTATGGAGAGAAGCATGGACTTCAGAGATACAAAGAAGGATGCTAAGAAATAACTCCATCATTTACTATATGGTTTTTGACAAATTAACCAACTTCTTTGAACTTGTTTCTTCATCTCTACAATGGACATAGATGAGAATTAGTTTGTCAATATAAGTGACACAGGGATTGGGGGGATAATAAGTACTTAGTAAGAGTACCTTCCCTCACACCTAGTAAATATTCTTCTTTCTCTTATATTCTAGGGTTCACTGTGCTGATCAAAACTATCCAACAGTCTTTGATGCTGGGGAAATTTTTGGTATAAGGCAGCTCTAATTCAGACCTAATCCTAATTTTGTGAAACAAAGTTAAATTTTCTTAGTAGGTGGTCCCTAGAGAGATGCAATAGACCAAGAAAGACATAAGTTCCAGAGGCTGTGTCAGAAATCGTTACCCTTACTTCCTACTCACCTCTACTCCATTTCCAAATAATTCAACAGTATCAAAGCAGAAGCTTGGAGCAACCCATATACCTTTATTCTCTAAACTTGATTTTTGAAACCTCAGCGAGATCATTACTGAGCAGTAGAGTTATTACTAAACATGGATGTTGTGTTTTATTTATTTTGATATGTATTATTAAATAAATTTATGCATATAAAAATGAAAAGTACAGAAAGTGTAAGATGAATAGAGTTTTAAAAATTTCCATCCCTTTTCCTGTCTCCCTCAAATTCAGACCCTCCACCACATACATACACATACACACACACACACACACACACACACACACACTGTATTTGGACTCTTGATTTCAAATCAGACTGACTCAGATTTCAGATGTGACTTCAAGTTGGACTGAGCAGTGACATGCTGAATTGCATGAATTCCATTTCTTTACAAGACAATTTTACTGTTCAAAACACTCTGGGTTGTGACATTTGATGGGGGATGAGTCTAATGGAAAGTAAATTCCAATCTTTATGTTGGCTGTGGCTGCCTTGAGGGACTCTCACAGCCACTTCCATCTCCACCACACACCAACCTTTGCTTTCTAGTTCTATTGAAGTCAAGTTTGGAACTGTGTAGAAAATAACAAAGTATTTTTATTATATATTAGCAGGTAAGATCTTTCTAATTCTTAAAACTCTTATTAACTTTTCAAGAGTTACAACCAAGATTAATAACTATATTTTCAATCCCCAGATATTCCTCAATTCACTGAAAAGTTAGAATTACAGACTTTTATGGAAGACCAGAAAATTAAGATATTGAAAGAAACTAGTTCAAATCTGAATTTATCATACACTTGAGGTATACAAAGAAATTCCTGCAAAAGTCTTTTCACAGATTTGGTTTCTGTTCTACTAAAAACCCCCCACCCCACCCCCTCATCCTACTCATGAAATTCCTCCCTAAAGCAGAATAGCAAAGATGAAAACATTTCTACTCAAAATCCATCACTGGCTCCCCATTACTCAGAAAACAAAATCCCAGTGCTTGGCTTCCAGGTCTCTCCTTAGGCTAATCCAAGGTACCTTTGCCGTTTCTCTTCCACTAATCACCAACACAAATTGGACAAATTCTACAGTGCTCTCCCAGCATCCTTGCCTCCACGTAAAGACCATGCTGACTTACCTGTCCACTAAAAATGTTTTTCCTTCATCAGTCTGTGTCTGAGTTATAATAGTTATGTGTATCAGAAATAAAGATAACTTTGAAGAGAAAAAATAAAAAGGAAAGTGATCATAGCCACCTCTGTTTTGAATGATGGTGTTGGGATAACAACAAGGACCAAAAATTAGCATTGGCAATACTGTATTCAAATTCAAAAAAACCAGTCCTATCTAAGTACATGAGCCTGTCCAGATTCCAGAAACACTTTCATTTCAGTGTTTTGTGCTGCTGACATATGCAGTTCTAGAAAAAAATCTCTTGGGTTAGTAAAGAACTTAGCAATGGATCTGTACCTAAGTCAGCTGGGAATTCAGTTTGGGGTAGGGTCTTATTTACAATTGTTCTGAGGCCTGGGAGGCTGTTGTTTTCAGAGAAGCAGCAAAAGTGTAGCAGAGAGGAGCTTTGCCAGACAACCTGAGGCTGGAGTAAAGATGCTAACTATGAGAAAGAGCCAGACACAAAACATGGTTGAAGGACTTTTAATTACAGAGCTATCTGATAATGACTCCGACGTTATTTGCAGTGTGACAGGTAAAGTCATTCCTTCACTTTCCCAACATTTCAGTTCACGCAACTCCTCAGCCTTGTGCATGTGAAACATCAGAAGAAAGAAAAAGAGATAGGGACTAGCCAGTAGAACAGTACGGCGTGGAAAAGAGAACGTATCCTAGCTGCAGCATGCGCAGAGATCAGGAATCCAGCAATAATAATGGGGACTCAGAGACATGAAGCCCTCCATGAGTTCCTGAAATTAATGGAAATGATTCTGGGTTCCCCTTATGTATGTAATGGGCATAAACTAAACTAATTTGAGTTAAACCTTCAAGGAGATGTTAACTTCAGAAAATTAGAAGACATAGGTAATATGAGAAGATTATGTGTGGGGAAAAAAAGTCATTCATGACATTCCAAGTGAAATGCCATGTTACCTACAAAGTGGCGAGAATAAAAGAAGATGGAAGAAAACAAGAGAAGGCCGTGAGGGAACTGCATAGCGTAACTAGAGCAGGTGGGTGACAGACACATTATTTTCAGCCACCCTGTCACTACAGTCTGATAAAGCAATGGCATATTGCCAAACAGCTCCCACACATCTCTGCACTTGACTTCCTCCCTTTAGGGCTCTCTCTCCTCACTCTCTCCCATGTCCTAAAACTCCGCAGAAGTAGCAGTCCTTGTTTTCAAGGACAGAGTCTAGAAGAAGGTAAGATGACAGAGATGTAAAAAGCCTCGTGTTGAGGTTGCCCAACTGTGTTTCCTCAATGTTCTGCTCTTTCAAATAAAAGACAACTTCTGAGCCACTGGGCTTTATGGTGATATGCCATCCATGTTTCCCTTTATGTAGGGGGATATTAAATATGTATTAGAGACAGGTGTCCCAAAAGTCTTAGCTATGATTAACCTAGGAAGAGTACAATTCATTTCTTTCTGATCAAAACTGAAATTTCACATATCTTTGGAGTCCTTGAAAATTATAATGTATAATTTTCCTGAATAGTCCCCCATTAATTTGTCAGATTGTACATTTGTCTTTATTTATAAATACTTATAATTTAAAGCAATATGATTGTAGAAGTCTGGAGTCACAAAGGGACCCTAGAGATTAACTTGTCTATACCCTTTGCTTCATAGATCAGGAAATTAAGGCCCAGGATCAGAAATTAGACTTTAATATTCCCATTCTATTATCTTTTATTCAAAATAACAGTCTCTCACATAGGGCCTATGATTCAGGACTTACTCAGTATTTCTAGTGGTGATTTCTGATGATGATGATTTTATTATTTTGGAGCTCCTTGTATTCATGCCTCTTGACATATGACTTTTTATTTCCTCCCAGGAATAGGATGGAGTATATTTTCCCAACCTTTCGAGTAAAGGTTTGAATTTTTCCAAATGACTTGCTCTGTCCAATAAATTGAGGTAGAAGTGAAAGTGAAGAAGCAGACTTGAGCCCAGAAATTAAGAGTTCCTTAGATTTCTGCTTACTGTCTTGGACCACATCCATCACAATGATAAGAACATTTCTTTTTCTTTTTTCAGGGTGGGGATACCAGATGTTCAACCCCTGAGCCACATCCCAAGCCCGTTTCATTTTTTTCTTTTGACACAGGATCTTGCTAAGTTGTTTAGAGCCTTGCTAAGTTGCTGAAGCTGGCTTTGAACTTGCAATCCTGCTGCCTCCTGAGCCACAGGAATTACAGGTGTGCGCCACTGTGCCCAGCTTAAGTACATTTCTTGTCTAAAACATTGGTCCAAGGAACATGAGAAACATATGGAACACAACCATCCCAGCCAGCCTACAGATAGATATTGAGAAGCAGCCTTGGCTTGAAGCAGAACCATTTCGTCAAGCCCAGACACCTGCAGATATGTAAGAGATCATGAATGACCCTGGTGTTAAGCAAATGAAATTGGGGATGCTTTATTGTGAGCAATGGCAAAACCATAAAATGTTGAGCTATTCATAGCTTCCAAGTTCATTTTTAAATTAACAACCTTTAACTGCCAAGTAGCTTCTTTTTGGTTAATTCATACAGTCTGAGCTGACTTTTACCCAAAATCAATTGATGTGTGCCACACTCATTCCCTTTATCAAAGGAAATTCTCCAGAAGCTCCTGAGTTCCCCCCAAACAAGTTAACCACGTGAGTCTTTTTCTGAACATTTTCAGATGAACCTCTGACAGTTTTCTACATATTTCAAACTTCAGTTGGACTACTCTGATCTGCATGTCTACACAGAACATGAACTTTACGGATATGGTTTCAAATGTTAGGTCTTCCCACTTACCTGTTACTTCCTTGGGGACATGGAAATAATTACACTTATACCATTAGGTTACTATGTAGAGTCAGTTCTGTGGCATACAGAAGAATCTGCCTTAGTGTTCACCGTTCGCGCAGTGAGGGGAGAGGGAACCCCTGTTCTTTTCCTTGGCTTTTTTCTAAACCCATTGAGGGTAATGCTCAAAATTTTTGCTCTACTCCTAGGAGATTGTTGAAGGTGAAACAGTCTCTTGATGCCCATATTTCTCTCAAGAAGAAAGAGTACCAATGAACTTGATTAGAAGTTGCCATTCCTTGAAGTATTTTATTGGTGGCCATGGTGATGATAACTAAAGTCAGGCCAGATTCAGGTTTTTGTTTTCATTCTCTGCATTCTGTCGAACATGGGCCTATTGCTCCACTTCATTTTCCACCTCCAAACGGATATGTGTGACAATGTTGACATTCTGATTCCTCTAGCCAATTGGGTATAGGAGCTTTGAGGCTGTTTTACAGACCCAGTAGACTCCCTGGGGTATTAGTGTTCAGATTCAGAGTGGAAGGTAAAAAGTGCAGTTTAGCCTGGATTCTAAGACATGGTGTGCAGTCCAACTTCCTACTTTATTCAACAATTTTATGTGTATGCTCCACTGGGGGTCACCGACAGAACAGGAGTTCCTTTTTCCTTTTCTTTATATCTAAATTCAACCAACTCTTCAAAAGCTACTTCTAACCTTGGTCTCTAATTCCCTGAAGTGAAAAGAATTTCTACTGCCTTCAAACTACAATTATCTTATCTCTCTGCAGCTCATGTGGCTTTTGTAAAATCAACTTCCTTTTTGTGTGTTTACATGTTATCTCCTCTTTCCATTTTTTCAGTATTTATATTGCTCTATTTTTGTTTACCTACATCTGGACCCACGTAGTACCTTGCCCAGGTAGATGCTCAACAAATATTTAGCTTACATATAAAAATCTATTCTTTTGAATTCATGCCTTTTGCTCCATCTGAGAGCTGACTACATAATGAATATATGAATGCTTCTTTGACCAATAATATTTTAGCTAATATTTGAGCCAAAATTATTCACTTGGTGCAAACATTCCATGTTCACCGTTGCTTCCTTGCAATGGTTCTCTTCTATCTCCCTCTTCCAAACGCCCCACCTTCTCTACCTTCCACCACCAGCTCACAAATACATCCTCAAAACTTGGGCATATTTATTTCTCTGATCACACCTTTTTTCCCATCTTCTTTCATCTGCCGTATCTTTAAGACCATCTTCCTTAATAGTTGATTTACTTAATTTCTTGTATTTAAGGGATTGGCCCTCTAAGCTCTATTTCTTTACTACATCTTCCTTAAGTAGGAAATAACTGAACTTATGTTTGTTGTTTGTTTGCAAAACAACTGAAAAATGTTAATTTTTGAAATCCTATCAATCATATTGATAGAAAAGAATCCTTTTGCAGACTGGCTAGCTGGGAATGTAATGCCAAGTGAATACTGACCAGGTGGAACTGCTTAAGGTTAAAATAAACAGTGATTCTCTTGCAAAGAATGACCTGGAAATTGAAACACTAAACTTATAGCACTTGCCAAATCAAGGGACTTAGAAATTTGAAATGCCCTCTGACTCTGTCAAGATGCTCATATTGATACAAGCAACAAAAAATAAGAATCTCTGTCAAATGTGATGCTGGATATTGTAGAGTAGCCTGTACTTGACCCAAAGTGGTCAGTGCAGCGTGGCATTGTATATGGATGACAATGAGAACGCTGTTTACTCAAAACCTGTAGCAAAGGCTATGTTTGGAAAATACAGGATGAAAAAAATCTATCACCATGGTAACAAATTACTTTTATATTCACATAGAGCAAAAATAGATCTCTCTCTCTTCCTCTCTGAGAAGCACATATTTTAAAGTGCAAGGAAGATTAAAGGTGATATGCAGGAACAGCTGCATGAATATATTTTCATTTTTCTTCATTTAGTTTATACTAATGTCAGTATAAATCTGAAAGGCAGAAATAATTTTGAACTGGGAGTATCTCAGTTTCAGAGAGCAGGAGCAGTTTAGGAGAGCAATGTATGACTCAGTCAAAAGCACTATTTTGACTGTAATATAATGATGGCAGAATTGAACTTATCAAAACAAAATGTTCGTGGCATCAATCACTAAGGAAAATATCATTTTTTCCTGTATTTTTCTTCTCTTTGAAAAGCCCCCAAATGTTTGCTCCTCCTTTTGGCTAACCAACAAAAAGTCCTCAGTTCCAATTACATGAAAGGTATATGATATTTTCAGTAGTAATTACCTAAAGCTTTTCTCTTTCTATAAAATTGGAGAAGTTGCTGATCAAGGTGGCAAACACTCTGGAACTCTGTTGGGGATTTGGGGAAAATAAGGACGATACAATTCAGTTTCTTTATCAGGATTCTTGGGAGTAGAGTCTCAGAGCTGTTTACTCACTGAATGAGTCAGCACTGACCTGTCTCTAGCAAGTGGATAGTAAAACTTTAAACTTATGTAAACATTTCAGTATGATAATTTTTGGCACATTCTCTTTCACTCAGAACATTGTTTTGAACACTTAACTTTTATTTGTTTGTTTTTTTTTAGTAAAGTCTAAAGAAAATCCTTTGTAAGTTTCTTTCCTAAAACCAGCAAACTGTATGATGAACCATATAAAATTGCTATTTTTGAAGGTCAAAAATGGCCAAGTAGAAATTTCATAGTGTTTAATCTAGTTGATATTTTATCTGCTATAATGGCCAAAAAGGACTTCCCTCTAAAGCATGAAGCTGGTGATAATTCCAAATTCATCACCATCACCTTTCTGTCATCTTTCGATAAAAGGTGAAAAGCTTTCACATTTAGAGTTGGATTTTCTACACAACTCCATATGGCCAAACCTAAACTCATCACTACCTATAACCTAGAAAAAGCCTACTTCTTTAATAGCTATTTTAGCAACTGGTGTTCCCACATATCTGAAATAGAATCTGGGAGGAATCCTCGGCACACACACCTACCCTCCACCCCATCCCTGTCCTCTCTTAAGCACTTACAATCACCGACTTTCATCAATTACAACCTTCCTGTCCTTAATGATGCTGATCACTGCCATAATTCAGGATTGTATCACATCTGCATTACGGCAATATTCACAAGAATAAGTTCCACATTTACATCTCCTCATTCCCAAATTCAAGTTCCATTGCTATCAAAATAGGTTTGCTAATATTACAAACATAAAATATGCCTCTCCTTATTAAAAAATGCTCCTATCCCCCATAGCCTAGAGTTAAATTCCAGACTGCTAACTTATAGCCACCTTGAACTACCATATACTTTATTCTTGGTTTCATTTGCTTAACTTGGCTACTGTCCTAGAATAATCTATATTACCTCATCCAATCTTGTCCAGCTTTGAAACTCCTAGTCATCTTTTAGAACCAAACTCAGAGTCCAGGAAAAATTGCTTAATCAACCAGGATAAAGAATCTGTCTTGTGACTGAGCCTACCAATTATGATGGTTAGCAAATCATAAGTTATAAGGTTATTTGTGTATGCACATCTATTCTAGCTCTTAGATTGTGAATTTCATGAGTAAAAGTTTTATTCAATTTCTTTTCCTCAAAATCCAGTCTAAGCCTTCATTACTACACATATTTGTTAAAAAGGGGAAAACATCAAATAAATGACTGCCTCCACTTTCTGATCCTTCTAACTGCTCAGAAATAAAGACTTACTTTATTTATGAATTCAGGCAGGACCCAGAAGTGTAGTTTGTTTCTTTCTTTCTTTTTATTTTTTTAAGACATTGGCTCTGATTTTTCAATACCCAATTTTGCATGTGGATGAGATCTGTCCCTCAAAAGCATGCTTTTGTTTTCTTATTTTTAACAATAACCAAGGATCCTTTGAGGTCATACGCACCCAAACTATATCTGATAATCTCTTATGACGATACCTGTTTTTTCACACAAAACCATAATCTCATCATTAATCCAGCTCTCTTGGGGTAGTATAGAAGATGTTATTGATCTGATGTTCCAGTGCACATTCTGTTGGCCCCAGTATGGGTTCACTTGCCTAGCTAGACAGTATTTCACATGCAGATAGCCATCCATCCTTTCTGTTTCTCCATGGGTGGCTTCCCCCAGCTCTAGAGTAGAATGTTCAGTCCTGAACCAAGGTGTTTGCAGAGTGCTACACCTTTAATTCCCCCAAGTTCAATCTACAAACAGTAATGATCTGGAGGGGGTGGACAAACCCCAGCGTCCTCATCCCGCAGAGACACGATTCTGAGATGTATTTTACCCAATTCATCACAGTTCCCAGTGGCACTGAGCCTTGGTTGTTAAAGCAGTAATAAATTAAGACAATTTTATTCACTTTTCTCCCTTCTCAATTTTTTTCCACTTCCTATTTTATAATTCTTTTAACTTTTTCACAGAAAAATTACTCACACCCAGGTCCTTTTCTTAGAGTCTTTTTTTGGGGAACTAAAATTAAGACAATAAATATATTGAGAATGTAGTCCCTAAGTGGTCCAGAACCTTAGTAAACCCAGAAATTTATAAAGTCACAAAGTGTTGGAGCAAATGAGTCCAAAAGATCATGATGCCTAATTTTTTTTCTCTCCCTTTTCCCTCTGATCACCTGGTTGTCTTGGTTTGCGTCTAGAAAATTCCATCCCCTAGTCACTTGGATTAAGTGAAAGCATGTTGAATTTTTCCAAAGTCATTATATATGCAGGCAAAAGAAAAACTGCAAGGCAAACAGGAGACATTATAGAAGTACAAATCTTGACGAAGTTACTATACTAGATTAAGGCTGTTGTAACAAAGTACCACTAAGTGGGCAACTTAAACATTAGAAATTTATTATCTCACAGTCCTGGAAGTTAGAAGTCCAGAATCAAGGTGTCTGCAGGACTGGTTCCTTCTAAAGGGCTTTAAGGGAAAAGATCTGTCCCCAGGCCTCTCTCTCTGGCTTAAAGATGGCTGTCTTTTTCTGAAAACTTGCACCCTAAATGTTTCCTCTTCTAAAATTGTTTTCATTAGGTATTCTGATCACTACAGCAAAAAGAGAAAAAAAGAACTAAAACAATATTCATGTGTTTCCATGTAAAAATAGCACATTGATTCTCATTTCTGAATAGAAATCCATTTTACTGAATACACCACAATTTATCCATTTTATTGGTAAGGGGCACCTTTGTTTTTTCCAGCTTTTGGTAATAGTATAGCATTGTCATAATCATGCTTATAGCTATTTGGATTTGAGATGAAACTTAGTTGGAATTTTTCAGTAGTTGGATATGCTGATGTTTTTAGTGGATAGTGCCAATTGGTTTTCTATAGGAATTGTCAAAATTTCTCTCACAGCAACAATGTATTAGACCTTTAGTTGCCCCAAAGCTTGTGGTGCTCTCAATTATTTTATTTTTGTCATTCTAGTGACTTTGTACTGGCTTCTCAGTGTGGTTTCAACTTGAAGTTTCCTGATGTGTATAAGAAGGTGATATTAAACACCTTCTTATTGTTTATTGGTTGTTATGGTTTGGATGAAAAGTGTCCCCCAAAAGCTCAACATGTAAGACAATGTGAAGAAGGCTGGGGTGAAATGATTGGGTTATAAGAACCTTAACTCAGTCAGTGAGTTGCTCCCCTTACAGGGATTAACTGGCAACTTGGGCAGGCAAGGTGTGGCTGGAGGAGGTGGGACACTGTGGGCATGCCTTTGGGGGTGCACATTTTATAGCAGGTGTGGAGTCTGCTTCCTGGAGCCATGCAGTCCAGCATGACGTTCAGCCTCACCTTGAGTCCCAAGGAATGGAGCCAGCCTTCTGTGGACTAAGATCTCTGAAACTGTGAGCCCCTAAATAAACTTTTCCTCCTAAAACTGTTAAAAAAAAAATGGCTGTCTTTTACTTATGTGCCGCACATCATTTCCCTCCATGCATGCCTGTCCCTGTGTCCAAAGTTCCTCTTTTTAGAAGGACACTGGTCATATTGGATTAGTGCCCACCCTACTGACCTCATTTTAACTTAATAACTCTGTGAAGACCCTCTTTCCAAATAAGTCACATTCTAAGGTACTAGGGCTTAGGACTTTGGTATCTCTCTTTTGGGAGGACACAATTCAACCCATACATTTGAATTCACAACAGATTTCTTGTGAAACTGAAGTGGAATATTACGTCTGCTTTCATAATACAAACTACAGAACACCCAGACTTATATTTTCTTTCTAATTTCAATCCAATCTAGTTTACTTACTCACCTCTCACCTGAGGTAAACTTCAGCAGTTTGGTTTTGCCATTTGATGTAGGAGTGCCATTTATTTTAGTTATTTAGCAGTACTTTAAAGCTTCTTAGAAAATGTTCAGATTCATATGCCTTGAACATTATTTTTTCGGTCAATAAAATATAGTTCTAATGAATCATTTTATCTGTTTCATACTATTAAGTACCAGATCCTGCTATGACAGAGATTTTTACATACCATTGTACTAAATTGTACGATCACTGGTAAACACCTTTAGACATAGTTAGTTTTTCCACACATGTAAATGTTTTCTTTTGAGAGAGAACCAAGGGACGAATGTCTTTACTTATCTATGGAGGCTGGAGCTAGACCCTGGCCATTGAGAAAGGAGGTCTATTATCATGTTTTAAATCTGGATAAGGTGCAATGTCATACAACATAAGGCATTTGTAGAGATGTATTGGGAAGGAGGTGAGGGAGGGATAAGGGTGGGTAATTGGGGGGCTCCTGGGGGCAAATCTACTTTTCAGAATATATATATTTTATTTCATTAGAAGCTTGATTATTCAACAAATAAATTTCTGAATAAAATATTTTTTAAAAAAGCAGAATTAAAGCTACAGGTTTGAAATGTATGCCCTTCAGAGGGTAACTGCCATATTTCTTTCCAAAAAGGCTATACCACATCATTTAGCCAAGAAGAATGCATGAATGTCTTGTTTTCCTACATCCTTGTTAACACTAGATGCCATGGTCTGAATGTGTTCCCCTCCAATTTGTAAGTGGAAATAGTCACCAATGTGATAGTGTTGGGAGGTGAGCTAGCAGAGAAGTGATTTAGTCATGAAAGTAAAGTCCTTCTCACTGGGATTAGTGCCCTTGTTAGTGCTAGAGGGAAATTCCTGGCACTTTTGCTCTTGCATCACGTCAGGATACAGCAGTAAGTTATCCAAGAGTAAGCAGAGAGCAAGCTTTCACCAGACCCTAAATTTGTGGGCCGTCTGATCTTACACTTCCCAGACTCCAGATTCATGAGCAATAAATTTGTGTTTATAAATTACTGTTTGTACTTTTCTCTCATAATAGCCTGAATTACCAAGACACTAGTTATTATCAGATTTTTTAACTTTCCAAATTAAAAAAATGAGAATTTTATCACTATTTTAATTTGCATTACTATAATTGTAAAGGGGGAAAGAATGAACCAATTTATCTTGCTTTTTATTTATTTCTATTTCTTCTATAGGTTACCTATTTATAACCATAGTTTATTTTATAATGTTTTGGGACAATTTCTTATTCATTTATAACAGTATATTCACTATCCCTATTAATCCATTTGTTTCTTATCATTTTTCTTTTTCATACTTGGCTATTTACAGAATCTTCTGATGTATACTAGGAGTTAAAAATCAAACTTTTTTCTATATAGAAAATTACCCCCAAACCATCTTTTCTTTACTGTTTTGATTTTTAAAAAGTCTTATCTACAATCTCCAATCTTTTCCATTGATTTTCTCTTTCCATACAAATCAAATACTACTGATCATTAATGTTTAAAATATTTTTGGTATCTGGTCAGACAAATCTTTTCTGTCTGTCTTTTTCTGTGTATGTGTTTTGGCTGTTTTCCTTCATTTCCTCTTCAAAATAAACTTTAGGATCATCTTATCAAATTCCATTTGTATTTTGACTAGAATTGTTCTGTTTGCATAAATTTGCCAAGAAAACAATCCTTTCCCATGCTGAATTTACTTCTCAGAAAGCAACTGACCTTAAGTGTGTCTCTCTGTTTCTGTAGTCTGTTACACTGTCCTGATAAATGTAGCTCATAAGAAGTCTTGAAATCTGCCAGTATATGCCACCGCTGTGTACATCTTCTCTAAGAATGCATTGACTGTTTTAAGTTACTTGCACTGCCATGTAAATTTTAGAATCAGCTTTCTAATTGCTTCAATAGGATATAAGATTTTGATTGGGTTTACTAAGAATCAACCAATTTTAGAAGAATTGATATATTAACAAAATTGAGTTTTCTAACCCATAAATATATTTCCGTTCATTTCACTCTTCAGCTGCTTTTAGTAATGTTTATAGTTGTCAGGGTAGACATCTTACAGTTGTTAAATTTACTGATTCATTTCCTCACAGACCTAAATTTTTATGCTATTGCATATATTTTAAAATTTACTTTCCAATTTTTTTACATGAAGTTTATAGAAATCCAACTGCTATTTTTTTATACTGCTAAGAATTTTTGCATCTATTCTCTTGAGACATGTTGATTTATAATTTTCTATTTTTAGAATGTCCTTGGTGGTCTCAGAAACGCAGGAAAATGTCTCCACTTTCTCTATTATCTGATAATAGAGTTTGCATAAGATTGATATTTTTTCCTTGAATGTTCTTTGTAAATTACCAGTAAAGTCATTCTCTGAGAATGATTTTCAATTATAATTTCAATTTCTTTACTAGATATGGGGGTATCCATATTTTCTATTTCTTTTTGTGTATATTTTGTGTGAGTTGATAAAACTTGACAGTTTAATTTATTGTCAAATTTGTTTCCACAACTGGTTCATAATATTTCCATATTATTTTAAATTCTGTAGGATCTCTGCTGAACTTCTCTATTTCATTGGTAATATTAGTAATTTATATTTGTCTCTCCTTTTTTTTCTTGATTAATCTTGCTAGGGGTTTCTCATTATTATTAATGTATGCAAAAAAACTACTGTTGAGTTTGTGGATTGAGGCTTTTTTTTATTTTTAAATGTATTAGAGGTAGACCATTTTAACTGTCTCCAACTGTTTTGTCAATTTTGTAATTGTCTCCTGTTTCTGTTTTGATTCCCCTTCTATTAAAGATACAGAAATCAGGGCTGGAGCAGTAGCTCAGCAGTTTCAGCACTTGCCTCACACGCATGGGAATGTGGGTTTGAACCCCAGCACCATGTACCCAACAAAATGGTAATGAAAGTCACATGAAAAAACTAATTAAAATTGATTCTTTCTCTCTTTCACTGTCCCTCTCTCTATCTACGTAGGTATCTCTATCTACGTAGGTATCTCTATCTACGTAGGTATCTCTATCTACGTAGGTATCTCTATCTACGTAGGTATCTCTATCTACGTAGGTATCTCTATCTACGTAGGTATCTCTATCTACGTAGGTATCTCTATCTAC
>PVKS010026754.1:0-28278 GCA_004027875.1 Aplodontia rufa
ATCTTTCTTGCTTAGTAGTGCTTTGGCAATTTTTGGTTTCTTGTTGTTCCAAATGAGTTTGAGAATTGCTTTTTCTACGTCTTTAAAGAACGACATAGGTATCTTTATAGGGATAGCATTAAATCTATATAAAGCTTTTGGTAGAATGGCCATTTTTATTATATTAATTCTGCCTATCCAAGAGCAAGGGATATCTTTCTATCTTCTTAGGTCATCTTGGATTTCGTTCTTCAATGTTTGATAATTTTAATTGAAGAGGTCTTTGATTTCCCTTGTTAGATTAATTCCCAAGTATTTTATTTTTTTTTGAAGCTATTTTGAAAGGGACTGTATTCCGGAGTTCTTCTTCAGTCCTGTTATTATTGGTATATAGGAAAAAATTAACAATAATAGTTCTTCCTGTTATGATACCCTGTTTATAGGTTTCTTTCTCTTTTTCTTTCCCCCTATTTATCATCTCCCTTGTTCCCTCAAATCCATCCTGTCTATACTTGTCCTCATTCTTGAGAAAGATGATTATGGTCAGTGCATATAGTATTTGAAATATTTTATGCCTTACAAGCATAATTCACAGGGGTAGCTTCTTCCCTTTACTGATCACCCAAATCCTAGTAATAACTCTTTTACCCTTCCTATATTAGGCCACAGCTATCCTAGCTTCCCTTTGGATCTGGATTTTCTTTTCTACTCCTTTCTTTTCTCCTTTATTTTAAATTTAGTATTTTTTAAAATGTCCTATTCTTTTCAAATGTTTTCCTCTTAGCAATTTTTTTTCTTTCTACAGCAAATTCTTTACCTCCTCCACTTTCTCACTGTACATAATTGGTCTATATAATCTCTTCTCTTAATTTCACCAGCATTACTCCCCCTTTCTGATTCCAAATTAGTTAACTCTCTTCAACCCCCCATTATTAAGGCTGCATAACTGTTAATGTGGTAATTGTTAATCTGAATAACTCTTATTTGTTCTTGAAGTCTGACATATGTAATGGTAAAATACTTGTGTTGTCAAAAATATGGATTATCAGTAACACTAGCTGCATAGGCTAAATTCAAAAGTCCATTATAATCTGTGCTAAATAACCAATTTACTACTGTTTATTGTAAGCTTTGGTTATACATATTAACAATTTGCTACTAGCACATGAGGTGTTGGAAATCTGTAAGTGTAACAAAGAGTTAAGTGTAAAGGGGGTAGTCTTTTGAAATCAACTCTCCTGACAAAACCCCATTTCAAGTAAGGATCTGGACAGATTTCCCAATCCAACAACTTATTCCTTAAGGCAGGTGACAGGAAAAAGAACTACCGAATGTTGTATTGCTTCCACAAAGGGTTCACCTGGCAACCCTTTGTGAGAAGGGTTGAGAAGAATCCCTACAGACATGAGGAATCAAACATGAGGGTTCACAGCAATCCCAAAATTCCCCTGGTAAGGTGGCTACGGCCCAGGAATGGGATGAAAATCTAGAACAATATATCAATGAGCTGATAACAAAAAGGAATAATGACTTGAAAGAAGAGATAGTGAAGGGAATAATTGAGAAAACCCAAGAGTTGAAACATTCGATCATTACAGTAATAGATTCTCTCAAAAAGGAAGTTATATCTCAAATCAGCAGTCAATGACATGAGAGGGACCATGCAAGAATTCAATAATAGACTAACCTCAGTAGAAAATAGAACCTCTGCTATTGAAGAAAGAACTTCCAATAATGAAGACAGATTGATCAAGCTACAGCTCACCGACACCAAAAAAGAAAAACAATTAAGAGATCATGACCAGTATTTCAAGAGTGTCTGAGATGAAATAAGAAGGAACAATCTGAGAGTAATTGGAATACAGGAAGAAATTGAGACACACACGAATGGTATGAGGAATATTCTCAAAGGGATCATGAAAGAAAACTTCTCCCACATAAAAATAGATTCTGACATGCTCATCCAGGAAGCTTACAGGACACCCAATAGGCCTAATGAAAAGATAAACTCACCAAGACACATCATATTCAAAATGTACAACAGGGATACCAAGGAAATTATATTAAAAGCAGCAAGGGGGAAATGCTAATAACATTCAGAGGCAAGCCAATAAGAATTGTCTGTGACTTTTCAAACCAGACGGTGGAAGCGAGAAGGTCTTGGAATGGTATCTTTCAACATCTAAATGACCACAACATGCAGCCTAGAAATCTATACCCAGCAAAACTCAGCTTCAAATTTGATAGAGAAATAAAAACCTTCCATGATAAAAAAAAACGGACAGAATTTGTCAACAGAAAACATGCCCTACAAAGAATTCTCAAGGAAATACTCCAGTCAGAAGAAAAAGCAATTGATGTCTAAAACCCACAAACTGAAGAAATTCAGTGAAAGTATCACCAGGCAAGAACTAACCAAGGCAACCACAGAACTAGCTAAATAAGACACAATGACTATGAATCAATTACACACTTCTATTTTAACACTGAATGTAAATGGTCTAAATGCACCACTCAAAAGACACAGAATCGCTGATTGGATAAAAAATCCAACCATATGCTGCTTACAAGAAACTCACCTTACAGGCAAAGACATCCGCAGATTAAGGGTGAAAGGATGGAAAATAATCTACCACGCTTATGGCCAAAGAAAACAAGCCGGTGTCGCTATACTTATATCCGACAAAGTAAATTTCAAACATAAATCAATCAGAAGATATAAAGAAGGCCACTACTTAGTACTGAAAGGAACTCTTCAAGAGGAAGAAATAACCATAGTTAATATTTACTCTCCAAACAATAATGCACCCAACTACGTGAATAAATTACTTCATGACATCAAACTTCTCATGGATCACAACACAATAATACTGGGAGACTTCAACACTCTGCTGTCACCATTAGACAGATCATCAAAACAAAAAAAATCAGTAAAGAAATCTCCAGCCTAAATAACTCCATAAACTAAATGGATTTAATAGGCATATATAGAATTTTCCATCCCAAGTTAGCAGAATACACCTTCTTCTCTGCAGCACATGGATCCTTTCCAAAATAGATCATATTCTGGTTCATAAAGATAATCTCAGCAAATATAAAAAAGTAGACATCATCCCGTGTGTCCTTTCAAACCACAATGCTATGACCCTAGCGATCAACAGTAATAATCATAAGAGAAAATACATATATTCATGGAGATTGAATAATACTCTATTAAATGAAGAATGGATCCAAGAAGACATGAAAGAAGTAATCCAAAAATTCTTGGAAGAGAATGAAAATGAAGACACAACATATGAAAAGCTATGGGACAGTTGAAAGCTTTCCTAAGGGGAAAATTCATAGCAATGAGTGCCAACATTAACAATGAAGAGAGATCCCAAATAAATAAGCTTACACTTCATCTCAAAGCGCTCCAAAAGGAAGAGCAATCTAACCCCAAAGCCAGCAGAAGACAGGAAATAATCAAGATCAGAGCTGAAATCAATGAAATTGAGAACAAAAAAGCAATAAAAAGAATCAAAGAAACAAAGAGCTGGTACTTTGAAAAAAATAAACAAGATAGACCACTAGTGAACCTAATCAAAAGAAGGAGAGAAATGAAGCAAATCAATAGAATCTCCAATGAAAAGGGAGTGATCACCACTGACCTCATGGAAATCCAACAAATTATAAGATCGTATTTTGAAAACCTATAGTCCTCCAAATTAGATAACTTAGAAGAAATAGTAAATTTCTTGACACATACAACATCCCTAAATTGAATCAGGAGGATATTGAATTTCTAAATAGCCCAATCACAGGCACTGAAATCCATATTGCAATTAAAAGTCTACCAAAGAAGAAAAGCCCAGGACTGGATGGCTTCCCCGCTGATTTTTACCACACTTTTGAGGAGGAACTAACACCTCTCCTTATTAAGTTATTCCAAGAAATTGAAAAGGAGGGAATGCTCCCATCCACTTTTTATGAAGCAACCATAACTCTGATACCAAAACCTGACAAGGATACATCAAGAAAAGGAAACTACAGACCAATATCCCTTATGAACTTGGATGCAAAGATCCTTAATAAAGTACTAGCAAACCGTATTTAAAAACGTATCAAGAGAATAATACATCATGATCAAGTGGGCTACAGACCAGGAATGCAGGGCTGGTTCAACATACTCAAAACAATTAACGTAATCCACCACTTAAACAGAATCAAGGACAAGAAGCATATGATCCTCTCAATGGATGCAGAAAAGGCCTTTGATAAAATCCAGCACCCTTTTATGTTCAAAACTCTAGAGAAGATAGGGTTCATAGCATCATTTCTGAACTATGTAAAGGCTATATATGCTAAACCCTCAGCTAGTACAATATTAACGGGAGAAAAGATGAAAGCATTTCCACTAAAATTGGGAACAAGACACGGCTGTCAGCTCTCACCACATTTATTCAATATTGTTGAGACTCTAGCTGCAGCAATTAGGCAAGAGAAAGAAACCAAAATGATAAAAATAGGAAGAGAGAAAGTCAAACTCTCTTTTTTCGCTGATGACATGATCCTGTATCTGGAAGATCCAAAAAACTCCATCAGTAAACTGCTTGAACTCATAAATAGATTTAGCAAAGTGTCAGGATACAAGATCAGCATGCATAAATCAGTAGCTTTCCTATACACTAATAATAATAGGACTGATGAAGAAGTCAGGAAATCAGTCCCTTTCAAAATATCTTAAAAAAAATACCTGGGAATTAACCTTACAAGGGAAGTCAAAGATCTCTTCAATGAAAATTATTGGTCATTGAAGAATGAAATCCAAGATGACCTAAGAAGATGGAAAGATGTCCCATGCTTTTGGTTAGGCAGAATTAATATAATAAAAATGGCCATTCTACCGAAAGCTTTACATAGATTTAATGCTATCCCTATAAAGATACCTATGTCATTCTTTACTGACATAGAAAAAGCAATTCTCAAATTCATTTGGAACAATAAGAAACCTAGAATTGCCAAAACGCTACTAAGCAAGAAAGATGAAACAGGCGGTTTTGCCATACCAGATTTAAAACTATACTATAGAGCTGTAGTAACAAAGACAGCATGGTACAGGTATCAAGATAGGAAAGCAGACCAATTGAATAGAATAGATGACCCTGAAACAAACCCTCAAATCTTTAAATATCTGATTTTTTTAAAATTTTGAACAACCTTACAAGATTTTAACAAAATAATAATATAAATAATATAAAATGTGTATATATTCTGGATATTGCAATTATCCCTATGAGTGCCCCCCCATTACCCTCCCTTATCCCACCCTTCCCCTTCCCACTATATCTCTAAAAAAAGTATTGGGTTGTAAAGCATTACATCTTATCTGGACTTAACACATGCTAATAGACCAACTTTCTCATTGTCCAGGGTCTAGTCCCCACCTCCACAGATGAGTGGAGACAATCGACCCTTAGATCTCTGGGTTAAGCTGATTTTACTCATCATGATCTCTTCCATAGCCATCCATTTACCCTCGAAGGCTGCAATATCATTGTTTCTAATTGCTGTGTAATGTTCCATGGTATAAACGTACCACAATTTTTGGATCCATTCTTCCAGTGAGGGGCATCTGGGTTGTTTCCATAGCCTAGCAATAGTAAGTTGTGCTGCTATGAACATAGATATTGCTGTGTCAATGTAATGTGCTGATTCTAAGTCCCCTGGAAAGATACCCAGGAGTAGAATAGCAGGATCGTATGGTGGGCTCATCCCTAGTTTTTTGAGGATTCTCCACACTGCTTTCCAGAGGGGCTGCACCAGTCTGCAGCTCCACCAACAGTGTGTTAGTGTGCCTATCTCTCCACAGCCCCTCCGGCATCTATTATTGTTTATTTTCTTCATCTTTGCCATTCTGACTGGTGTAAGGTGATATCTTAATGTGGTTTTCATTTGCATTTCTCTGATTACTAGAGATTTAGAGCACTTTCTCATTTATCCATTGGCTTGATCAATGTCCTCTGGTGAGAAGTCTCTATTTAGCTCTTTGGCCCATTTATCAATTGGGCTGTTGGTGTTTTTGTAGTTCACATTTTTGAGGATTTTATAGATTTTAGATATGAGATACTTGTTTGAGGAATCATAGTCCATAATTCTCTCCATTTCTGTAGGAAACCTCTTGACTCTTTTGATTGTTTCCTTGGCAGTACAAAAGCTTTTTAGCTTTGTGGCTAAACATCTGATTTTTGACAAATGGGAACAATATATTACATGGAGGAGAGACAGCCTCTTCAACTAATGATGCTGGACAAACCAGTCAGCCCCTTGCAGAAAGTTGAAATTAGATATATATCTTTCTCCTTGCATGGCAATCAAATCAAAGTGGATCAAGGAGCTCGGAATTAAAACATCTACCTTGCAACTGGCAGAAGACTAATTAGGTCCAACTCTTCAGCATTTGAGAGTAGGCAAAGACTTTCTCAACAAGTCTCTTAAAGTGAAGGAAGTAAAGTAAAAAATCAGTGAATGGGATGCCATAAAGCTAAAAAGCTTTTGTACTGCCAAAGAAACTATCAAAAGAGTCAAGAGGTTTCCTACAGAAATAGAGAGAGTCACGGGCTATGATTCCTTGGAAAGGGGCCTCATATGCAGAATCTTCAAAGTCCTCAAAAATCTCAACTACAAAAACACAAACAACCCAATTAATAAATGGGCCAAATATCTAAATAGAAACTTCTCAAAAGAGGACATTAATCAAGCCAATGAATCACTAGTAATCAGAGAAACGCAGATGAAAACCACATTAAGATATCACCTTACGCCAGTCAGAATGGCAAAAATGAAGAACATGAACAATAATAGATGCTGGAGGGGCTGTGGAGAGATAGGCACACTAACACACTGTTGGTGGAACAGCACGCTGGTACAGCCCCTGTGGAAAGCAGTGTGGGGAATCCTCAAAAAACTAGGGATGCGCCCACCATACGATCTTGCTATTCCTCTCCTAGGTACTTTTATGGGATATTTATAATCAGCACATTATAGTGACACAGCAATATCTATGTTCATAGCAGCTCAATTTACTATTGCTAGACTATGGAAACAACCCAGATGTCCCTCACTGGATGAATGGCTCCAAAACCTGTGGTATATATGTATATATACCATGGAGTTTTACACAGCAATTAGAAACAATGATATTGCAGCCTTTGAAGGTATATGGATGGCTATGGAAGAAATTATGCTTAGTAAAATCAGCTTAACCCAGAGAACCAAGGGTCAAATGTCTCCGCTCATCTGTGGAGGCTGGATGTAGACCCTAGTCAATGAGAAAGGTGTTATATTATCATGTGTTAAATCTAGATAAGGTATAATGTTATACAACCTAATACTTTTTTATAGATATTGTGGGAAGGTGAAGGGAGGGATAAGAATGGGTAATTGGGGGGGCACTCCTGGGGGTAAATCTTATAACCAGAATCTATACACATTTTATATTATTCTGTTAAAAACTTGTATGGTTGTTCAAAAATAAATTTCTCCAAAAAAAGTAAAAAAATAGATTTAATACAAAGAAAACAATGCCAAGGCATATAGCAAGCCCTCAAAGATCAAAGATAACATGAAAATCCTGAAAACAGCCAGTGAGACAATTTTTATGTTTGTTCCAATATGCATGAAACGAGAAATCTTATAGGCTGAAAGGAAGTAGAGTGATATCTTCTAAATTCTGGGGGAGAAAAAAACTGCCATGAAGAGTAGTGCACCCATCGAAGTTCTTCAGACATGAAGAACAGTCAGAGTTTTCCAGACAAAAGTCCAGTGAATTCATCACCACCAGACCCATATTATTTAAAAAATGCTAAAAGGAATACCTCAAACTCAAAGACTGCTGATAAGTAACAGCACAGCTAAAGATATAAAACTCAGTAGTAATAAGCATACACAAACAAATTCAGGATATTCAAACACTGTTACCATGACATATAAGCCACTTACATATGTGACATCAAAGTTAAAACTCAAAACTATTAAAATAACAACAGTATAATCACTGGTTAAAAGTTAGGCAATATTTAGCCTATGCCATAGAAAATTAAAATCCTGGGCAGAATGGAGTCAAAGTGCAGAGTGTTTTTGTTTTTCTTTGTTTTGCAATCAAAGGTACATGTTATCTTATTTTGTTAATGTAAATTTTCTTATGTTAGTGAGAATTTTGCATGGCTATAAAATAAAATCTCATTTTTATTAGTTATATATGGACTAACAATTAAAGGGGAATCATTATCAAACAAGGAAGAACATATGTATATTCACAAAGCAAGCCAAAGCTGATGCCATTCCATGTTTTCCCCATCTTGGGTTCCCCATGGTTCCATGTTTCCCCCTACTTAACCCCCATGTTAATTGGACTTCTCATGGAAGTTGAAGGTTTCCCTCTGAGTTGATTTCCCGATACTCCTTCCCTCATCTCCTTGATATCTTTCCCAATTCCTCCCCACTGCCTGCTCCCCCCGCCATGTCTCTCAGCATCTTAGGCCAGGTTCCCCCTGCTTGTGTAAAAATTCATACATATTGAGGTTATTATTAGAAAAGCCATGTATCATACTGTTTCTGGTTGCATTCTAGCTACCAGAAATGAGAGAAAACCTTTGGCCCGAGAATCTCTGAGATTGGGATATTTCACTCAGCATAATTTTTTCCATCTTCATCCATTTGGCTGCAAAACCATAATATCGTTTTCTCTAATGGCTGAGTAGTATTCCATTGTATATATATGTACCAAAGTTTTTGAATCCACTCATTGAGTGAGGGACATCTGGGTTGGTTCCATAATCTAGCTATAGTAAATTGAGCTGCTATAAACATTGATGAAGCTGTATCTCTATAATATGCTGATTCTAACTCTTTTGAGAAACTACCCAGGAGTGGGATGGCTGGGTCATAAGGCGGTGCCAGCCCTATTTTTTGAGGAGTCTCCACACTACTTTCCAAGAGTGTCTGTACCAGTTTGCAGTCCCACCAGCAATGTGACAGTGTTCCTCTTTTCCCACAGCCCCTCCAGCATGTTGTTGTTCATATTCTTCCTTTCTGCCACTCTTAACAGGAGTGAGGTGGAATCTCAGTGACGTTTTTCTTCCATTTCTCTTATTGCTAATGATGTAGAGCATTTTGTCATATATTTATGGGCTTTCTGGACTTCCTGCACTGAGAAGTGTCTTTTTATTTCTGTAGCCCATTTATTTATTGGATTATTTGTGATTTTGGTGTTTAGTTTTTTGAGTTCTTTTTATGTTCTGGATATTAGCCCCCATCCGAGGTGTAGCAGGCAAAGATTTTCTCCCATTCTATTGGGTCTCTCTTGACATTCTTGCCTAATTCTTTAGCTGTGCAAAAGCCTTTAAGTTTAATTCCATTCCATTCATTTATTCTTCACTTTACAGCTTGCACCATGGGAATTTTGTTAAGGAAGGTGCCACCAACTGTTATGTCCTGTAGTGTTGATTCTACTTCTTTTTCAAGTAAATGTAAAGTTGCTTGCTTAATATCCAGATCTTTGAACCTTTTTGATTTAATTATTGTGTAGGGCAAAAGGTAAGGTCCAGTTTCAGTTGTCTATACTTGGCTGTCCAATTTGTCCAACACCATTTGTTGAACAGGCTTTCTTCCACAGTATGATTTTGCCCCCTTTATCAAATATCAGATGGTTAAAGGTATGGGGGTTCATCTCAGAATCCTCTATTCTATTCCATCGGTCTTCAGTTCTATTTTGATACCAATACCATGCTGTTTTTGTTACTATGGCCCTGTAGTATAATTTCAGGTCAGGACTTGAAATATCCCCTGCTTCCTCCTTCTTGCTGAATCATGTTTTGGCTAACCTGGGTCTTCTATTAGTCTATACAAATTTTGAGAATTGCTTTTTCTATTTCCATGAAGAATGTCATTGGTATCTTGATGGGGATTACATTCAATCTATAAATAGCTTTTGAGAGACTGGCCATCTTTATTATATTAATTCTGCCTAACAAAGAGCATGGAACATCTTTCCATCTTCTCAGGTCATCTTGGATTTCATTCTTCAGTGTCTCATAATTTTCATTGTAGAGGTCTTTGACTTCCCATGTTAAATTAATTCCCAGGCATTTTATTAATTTCAAGGATATTGTGAATGGGAACAGTTTTTTGACTTCTTGTGCCCTATTATTGTTAGGGTATAGGAAAGCTATTGATTTATGGGTATTGATCCTGTAGACTGCCACTTTCCTAAATCTGTTTATAAGTTCAAGCAGTTTTCCAGTGGAGTTTTTTGGCTCTTCCAGATAAAAGATCATATTGTCAGCAAACAGGGAGAATTTGACTTCCTCTTTTTCCTATTTTTTTCTTTTATTTTTGAACAACCATACAAGTTTTTAACAAAACAATATAAAATGTGTATAGTTTCTGGATATTAGATTTACCCCCCGGAGTGCCTCCCCAATTACCCACCCTTATTCCTTCCTTCCATTACCCACAATATGTCTAAAAAAGTATTAGGTTGTATAGCATTACACCTTATCTGGATTTAACATTGCTCAGCGCTAACCACTTCCACCATAGACAGAAGGACATTCCCTGTTAAAGCCCACCGTGGATCTGCTTGCCCCACCTCTTTTCCTATTTTTTTCCCTTTGATTTCCTTGTCTTGCCTGATTGGTCTGGCTAGGGTCTCAAGAATTTTATTGAATAATAGTGGTGAGAGTGGGTAGCCTTGTCTTTTTCCCAAGTTTAGTGCAAATGCTTTCAGCTTTTCTCCATTTAGTATTACACTAGTTGAGGTTTTGGCATATATAACCTTTATATAGTTTATATAAGTTCCTTTTTTTCAGGGCTGAGGACCGAACTCGGGGCCTTGCATAGATAAGTTCCTTTGATCTCTATCATCTCTAGAGTTTTGAGCATAAATGGGTGCTGAATTTTATCGAAGGCATCTATTGAGATGCATCTATTGAAATGATCATATGGTTTTTGTCCTTAATTCTGTTTAAATGATGAATTACATTAATTGATTTGCATATGTTGAATCAGTCTTGCATACCTGGAATGAAGGCCACTTGATCATGATGAATTATCTTATTGATATATTTTTAATATGGTTTGCTAGAATTTTATTAAGAATTTTTCCATCCAGTTTCTTCAAGGATATTGGTCTGCAGTTTTCTTTTTTTGATGTGTCCTTGTTGAGTTTTGCTATCAGAGTTATGGTGGCTTCATAAAAATTATTTGACAGCGTTTCCTAGTTTTAAATTTCCTGGAATAACTTAATAAGGAGAGGTTTTAGGTCCTCCTCATAAGTGTTGTAAAACTGAGGGGGGAAACCATCATGTCTTGGGCTTTTCTTCTTTGGTGGAATTTTAATTGCTGTATGGAATTCAGTGCCTGTTATTGGGCTGTTTAGAATTCAATATCGACCTGTGTGAATTTAGAGATGTTGTATGTGTGCAGAAATTTGTCCATGTCTTCCAGATTATCTAATTTAGAGGAGTATAGTTTTTTGAAATGTGATCTTATAATTTATTGGATTTACATGGGCTCAGTACTCCCTTTTCATTTGTGATTTTATTGATTTGCTTCATTTCTCTCCTTATTTTAGTGAGATTGGCTAGGGGTCTATCAATTTTATTTATTTTTTGAAGTACCAGCTCTTTGTTTCATCAATTATTTTTATTGTTTCTTTTGTTCTCAATTTCATTGATTTCAGCTCTGATCTTGGTTATTTACTGTCCTTTGCTGGCATTGGGATTAGATTGTTCTTCCTTTTGTAGGAATTTCAGGTGGAGCATGAGCTTATTTATTTGTGATCTCTCTTTGTTTTTCATGCGGGCACTCAGTTGTAAAATTTCCCCTTGGGAATGCTTTTATGTTGTCCCAGAGGGTTTGATATGTTGTGTCTTCATTCTAATTCTCTTCCAAGAAGTTTTTAATTTCTGCTCTCATGTCTTCTTGGATTCATTCTTCATTTAATAAGTCCTTATTCAATCTGCATGAATATGTGTGTTTTCTGTTATGATTTGCTCTTGATTGCTAGGGTCTTGGTGTTATGGTCTGATAGGATCCATGGACTAACATCTACTTTTATATATTTGCTGAGATTTCCTTTGTGAACTAGAATGTGGTCTATTTTGGAGAAAGATCCATGTACTGCTGAGAAGAAGGTTTAATTCTGCTGATTTGGGGTGGAATATTCTATATATGTCTGTTAAGACAATTTGATTCATGGAGTTATTTTGACTGGAGATTTGTTTATTAATTTTTTATTTTGATGATCTCTCTATTGGTGACAGGGGAGTGTTGAAGTCTCCCAGCATTATTGTATTGAGGTCCATAAGTGGTTTTATGTCATGAAGTGATTTAGTCACATAGTTGGGAGCACTGTTATTTGGAGAGTATATATTTACTATGGTTATATTTTCCTGCTGTAGGGTTCCCTTTACTACTATGTAGTGGCCTTCTTTATCTCTTCTGATTCATTTATGCTTGAAATCTACTTTGTTGGATATAAGTATTGTGACACCAGCTTGTTTCCTTGGGTCGTAAGCATGGTAGATGTTTTTCCATCCTTTTGCCCTTAATACGTGGATGTTTTTGACTGTTAGGTGGGTTTCTTGTAAGCAGCATATTGTTAGATTTTTTCAGTTTTTTTATTGAGAAATTTATTTGTTGAACAATCATATAGATTTTTAACTAATATCATATATCTTCAGAATATATATATATATATATATATATATATATATATATATATATATAGCTTTACCCCTGAGTGCCCACCTAATTACCCTCCCTTATCCCTCCCCTCCCCTTCCCAAAACATCTCTAAAAATGTATTAGGTTGTTTAAATTACAATTTATCTGGATTTAACACATGATAATAGACCTCCTTTTTCAATGGGTAGGGTCTAGTTCCAGCCTCCACAGATGAGTGAAGACATTTGACCCTTGATTCTCTGAGATTTTATTTTTTGATCCAGTCTGCTAATCTGTGTCTTTTGAGTGGTGCATTTAGACTGTTCACATTCAGTGTAAGAATAGAAGTGTGTAGGTGGTTCATAGTCATTGTGTATTATTCGTAAGTTCTGTGCTGTCTTGGTTGGATGTTGATAGAATTATCTTTAATGAATTCCTCTGTGGGTTTTGGGTTTTGATTGCTTGTTCTTCTATCTGGAGCATATGTTTGAGAATTCTTTGTAAGGCTGTTTTTCTGTTCATGAATTCTGCCAATTTGATGTTATCATGAGAAGTTCTTATTTCCCCCTCAAGTTTGAGGCTGAGTTTTGCCAGGTATAGTATTCTTGGCTGTATGTTATGGTTATGCAGACCTTGAAAGATTTCTTTCCATGATCTTCTTTCCTCCAGAGTCTGGACTGAAAAGTCAGAGGAAATTCTTTTTCATTTGCCTCTGAATTTGATTTGGGGTTTCTCCCTTGCTGCTTTTAATATTTTTCCTTGATCTTCCTGTTGTATATTTTGAATGTGATGTGTCTTGGTGAGTTTCTCATTGGATTAGGCCTATTGGGTGTCCTTTAAGCTTTCTGGATGAGCACATCTGACTTTATTTTTATATGGGAAAAGTTTTCTTTCACAATTTCCTTGAGGATATTCCTCATACCATTCGTTTGTGTTTCAATTTCTTCTTGTATCCCAATTACTCTCACATTGTTTCTTCTCTTTTCATCCCAGACATTTTAAAAATTCTGATCATGTTCTTTTAGTTGTAATTTTTGTCATTGGTGTGCTCAAGCTTGCTCAGCCTGTCCTTATTGTCTGAAGTTCTTTCTTCAATAGCAGAGGTTCTATTTTCTACAGAAGTTAGTCTGTTATTAAATTCTTCTAGAGTTCCTCTTATGTCATTGACTACAGATTTTAGCTCTGTTATTTTCTTTTTGAGTATGTCTATTTCTTTGATGACAGAGTTTCTCAACTCTTGAGTTTTCTCACTTATTCCCTTCATTAACTCTTCTTTTAGTTCATTGTTCCTTTTTGTTATCAGATTATTGATAATTTGTTTTAGATTTTCCTCCTGGTCCCTGGGTGTGAATTCTTTGCTAGGGGAGTTTTGGGTTTGAGGTGAACCTCTTCTAGTTTGATTCCTCATCTTTGAAGAGCTTTTTCTGGATCTTTGAATTGGGGTTCCCTGTGTGGACACTAGACCTGTCTCCAGGTACTTCTTCCTTAAACACCAAGGGTTGGGTCAGACACCACCTGTCTGTTGACCTCTTTCTTCCAGAATGCTATTTCTGCCTGGAGCCTTAATTTGTTTCACCTTGTGAATGTAGGTTCCAGTATTCAGACTTTGCACCTGGTGGGGTTGGTGGGCAGCCCACTGTGTTGTTGAAGCTAAGCAATAGGAGTGTGCTGCTGGGTGCTAGGGTCCCACAGGCATGGGACAGTCCAGAATGGATCAACCTGTGAGCTGCTTTGGGATATGGGCTCCTTGGTGTTGGGATGGTCCCAATAATTCTGGACCTGGAAGGTGTGCATTATAGCTGGGTGGTGTTTAGGTGTGCAGTCCTTGGAGGAGACCTGTGCACCAACGTGGCAGGACTGGAGTCCTGGGCACACATGGGTGTGGGGTGGGGGTCTGCTCAAGCTTCTTTGCAGTTCTTAAATTGAAGTGAATTCTTGGCCTGAGTTCTCTATCTGTTTGTTTCTCTTTGGGACTTTCTTTATTGTAGGATTGGGGGTTTTGTTGCAACCCTTACTTGAGATGATGCAATGTTGGGCAAGTTGAATTCAGAAGTCTGATCCCTAATCTGTGGTCTGCTAATGTTACTTGATATTTTTCAGCTCCTTCTGTGCTAATATGAGCTCAGCATAAGCAATAATTAATGTTTGGCTTTATAGTGATCATATTTATACAGCACTAATAATGGGGGGGGGAGTCAAATGGTATGGACTAATTAGAAACCAGGGAGAGAGGGGAAAGTAAGAAGAAGTTATAGAGGATGTTGTATTATCTGAGTGTGAACAGAGGGAAAATAGAGGAGTGAAGGATTTGTCAGAGAAAAAAGAAAAGAACAGAACAGAAAAGAGAAGAAAAAATAGACAAATGAAACAACACAGTACAAACTAACAAACAGAAAAAAAGGGTAAGAAAAAGAAAAAAAGCAAGTATTTTTATATGTTTGTGAAAACTTATCCAGTAGGCCATCAAGAGCATGTCAGAAACCAGAAAGGATGACTATATATATATATGCATATATATATATATATATATATATATATATATATAAATTTTAAATAAAAACTCAGAAGTCTGATTGCTGAGGTCTTCTTTATTAGTAAGAACTTGGAAGCCTGAATGCTGAGGTCTTCTTTCTGTTTCACAGTCAGGGCAGATGTTAACTATCCACCTAAGATTTGTTAACAGGGTCTGTCAGTCTGAGATTATGTGATCACAAGTATAAGACTGGCTGTCTTCCAACCTCTGGGTTTTTAGGGTAGAGATTTCCCTGAAGGTATCTGATTGAGATGTTTTCAGAGCTCCCTCTGCTGGATGCACTCCTGGTCCCTCCAGGCTTTTTGTGCTGGGACTGAGGATTGTTTCTGCACCTGTTCCTCCCTCAGCAACTGCTTCACTACCGGATGGGAGTATCTCTGATTTAATTGTCCTACAGACTACACTGGCTCCTCCTTTCAGCGTCTGAATTTGCCCTAGGGTCATAGGCAATGAGTGTTGCACCTGCCTTGCTTATATGTTCAAAATGGTGGCTGCCTGCACCACTTGGGGCTGGAAGGGGGAACAATATTCTCTCCTCTGGTGCAAGGATGCCAAAGCGCAACATTGTCCCATATTAGGCGTCCAGCAGAGCTCCTGTTTGCACTCTCCCCATAAGGGACTGTCCCTGACAGTCCCTGACAAGGGACTTGTCAGGATTGTGAGGAAATCTGCCTTTGTTTCCCCACTCTGTAGTCCTGCCTGTTTGTCCAAAAACTGTTGCACCTCAACAGAAGAGTTGTGGAGAAAACTTGCTACCAGGTCAAAATGACTTCACAATCTGTCTCAGTCTCTGAGTGAGCTGAACAGAGGCTCTCCTGCTGCTGAATCACTTATGCTGGGGGGCACCAGCATGAGACCTGATGGGTGTGAACAAGTTCCTCTTTTCCACTTGTCATACCAGAGACTCAAGTCATTGACCTCCCACTGACCTGTGCTGTGATCAGCAAATCTTTTCCAATGCACAATCCTTGCTGGAAGATAGCATTCCTGGTGTTTCTACCTTGCAGGTCACAGACAGCACCGGGGTGGGACTTTCTTGGTGACTGCCATTTTTCAGCTGTGCACTAAAATTTTTTTAAGAGGGAAAATATGTCTTTTTTTTTTACTACAATGGAAACAATCTAATGCAATTTATGGCAAACACAAATATCTTAAGAGTATATAATTGAAGAATTAATATACTAAATAAGCACCAAATTCTATAATTGGGTAGTTTCCAAGAAATAAAAGCAAGAGTTGTTTGACAATAAAGGAACTAAGGAGTATCTCATTAAAGACTAATCATTAAATGAGTGTTTCGAAAAAATACATTCATAAATGCATATTAGAGAAAATACTTTATAGCTATTTGTCTTCAGTATAGTCAAAGAACATTAAAATGCTGTAGTGCTTTTCTATAAATAAAAAGGTAAACTGATTTTTAATTTGGAATATTTTTCTAGAATTTTCTGATTAAATGTATTACTTGACTATTTTAAAAATAAATTTTGTTTTTATATGTCATAATTCTTATTTAGCCTTAATTTAGGCATTGGGTTCCATGTCCCAATGATAGGAGATATAGGAACAATATAGGCAGACAGAGTAGTGATTAAACACATCAGGAAATGTCCTTGCAAAATTTTTATCAGTCCCAGAAAATTTTCCAGGATACTCTTGGTAGGAAGTCAAATGGAATCATCAATTCAGTTCTAGAAAGATACAATGCTCTTATCCAACACGGATGGATGAAATCAGGAAAATCATGTTTTCATTTTGCAAAATTATGCTGAACAAGCTTAAGAGAAAGGAATGTTAAATTATATGAATATGTTTAATCCTGTCCCTGCTCTTGATATAGAAATAGCAGCTTAATGAAGATGTGTCCTTATCTTTATTACTTGCTTACCAATGTTTGTCCAAATAAGGTCTTTGATGTCACATACCAAAGACCTTTTTTTCTGTGCATTTTGCATTCTGCTCAAAGTAGTTGGGGGCAGTTATCTTAGAAACGACATATCTTCTGGAAATAGAGATTATTGAGATAATGAGGAAGGGTTTAAGTGAACTTTTTGTATCATAGACAGACTCCAACTAAGGTATACATCAATGAAAGGAATGGGGTCATCCCTCAAGGTATGGGTATTTGTAGTAGTATAAATATCTTTGAAGCAGCATACTTGAATAAAAAAATTTGTTATCATTATACTTCAGACTTAGAGAACAAATACAGATAGTCCCAAATTTATGATGGTTCAGATTAGGATATTTTACTTTAAAATGGAGTGAGAGCATTTACAATAGCTAAATTATGGAAACAACCCAGATGCCCCTCACTGGATGAATGGATCCAAACACCGTGGTACATATATACCATGGAATTTTACTCAGCAATTAGAAACAATGATATTGCAGCCTTTGAAGGTAAATGGATGGCTACAGAATAAATTATGCTGAGTGAAATCAGCATAATCCAGGGAACCAAGGGTTGAATGTCTTCACTCATCTGTGGAGGCTGGAACTAGTCCCTGGCTATGGAAAAAGGTCTAGTATCATGTTTTAAATCCAGATAAGGTGTAATGTCATACCAACTAATATATTTTTAGATATGTTTTGGGAAGGGGAGGGGAGGGATAAGGGTGGGTAATTGGGGGGACTCTTGGGGGTAAATCTAATTTTCAGAATCTATATATATTATTTTATTTCATTAAAAAAGAATATATGCATATCATATTGTTACTTTATATGCATTTATGATTGTACAATAACTCAATTTCTTAATAAAAGTGGAGTGAGAGCAATACCCGGTTAGTAGATAGTGTTTCAAAGTTTGAATTTTGATCTTCACCCAGGCTAGCAATATGTGGCAAAATATTTCCTCACAATGGTGAGCAGCAGGAGCTAGCTGTAATTCCAAGACATGAAGGGATAAAAAAGACACTCTATATTGTACTATGTTTCAAAGCTAGGATTTTCAGTATTAAGATGTATTAAATTCATTTTTCACTTATAATGCTTGCTACTTTTGAGTTTTTTGTGTGCAATCTCTCATTCACCATTCATAATAAAGCCAGATTAAAGAGGAGACAGAGGTTCAGAGTTCAAGTTATCCATGCCTCAAGGTCTCAGTTCTCCTGAGATTTGAACCATAGGATCCTGAGTGCTCATGTTTACCATCTTCAGCAACCTCCTTTTATGGTCTAGAACCAGCTAATCATAGACACACTTATCCAAAAATACCATATACCTTTGCCAGGCATATTGCTTCTACTATTTCCAGCTCCCACCATACCCTGGGGTTAAAGGCTGTGCTCCAGGAAGGTGTTTAGGTGACTCTGGAACAGAGGCCACCCTTCACCCCCAAACTGCCCACCCCAGGCTGAGTTCACTTTCAGATCCCATCTTTGCAACACAGGGGGATCCGCAGGACCTGCATGGGCTGGATGTGGCTGGCATTCAGGCCTTTTGACTCTGGTGCACAGATCCTGTCTGGTCCTCCCAGGCTGGGTGGTGATCACTTTCAGTCTTAGTGACCTAGGAATAGAAGTGACACTCTTGGACCAGCAATCTCCTCTGCTTTCAGGCCCTGGACCCAGGAACAGAGGTGGTCCCATAGGACCTGGGCATTCTGAGTGGGAATTGGCTTCCAGGCCCATTGAGTTTGCATTTGTGACTTCCCCAGGGGCAGTTCTTGCTGGGCTGGTGTCTTCCTCTTAGCCCCACCCCGCCCTATGCTGGGGCCAAGACTTCCTCAGGAGTCATCCCTTTGGGGCAAGTGGGGGCCTCAGGATGCTCAAGTTTGGGGTGACAGCTGTCCCAGGAAAGCTTAGTTCCAGCTGGCCACTCCCGAAGGATCAGCTACCCTTGCAGCTGCTCCAGGATCCACAAGACTTCCAGCAGATCCTGGGGTTCCAGCTGAAGTGGGGCAAGAGTTTGGGCAGACAGACACAAAAGTGCCAAGGGGTTCAACTCAGGAAGTCTAAAAGGTGGTATTCGCAGGAAGCAGGGGCAGTGAAAGACTGCATCCCCTCCACAGGAGAATATTGGGGAGACTCCTGGGTATCTGACTTCCAGCTGAGAATAGCAAAACACAGTCCCTCCAAGAAACCTCACCCTGGAAGTGTCTCCACCCAGATGTCATATATGAACACATACCTCCACTGTGTATTTTGGCCTCAGCAGCAATAACTCTTAATCCTCCCAACTCTCCTCCTTTTTTTCTTGTCATCATTGTTTTAAAATTTTTTGTCTGTTTTGCATTGTTTCTTGTTTCTTGTGCTGTGTTTGTATTGTGGTTTGATTTGTGGCTGTTTGTGGTTTTGCAAATGAGTGCATTTTCTCTTTATGTGGTAGAGTCTCCCAGTAGTGAACCTCTCTGGTACCATCTTCTTCTTTTTCCTCTGGCAACACCTAAGCTTTATTGTGCTCTCTCTCATCCTCCTTTAAAGTCATTATGCCAGTCTCTTACTCTTTAGATCAGAATACTTTAATCATCTCTACTCTCTTGCTGCTCTGTCCAAGTTCACAAGTTCCTCTCTAACTCCCACAATCACATTTCCTTTGCTCTTTAGACTTCTTCCTCTCACCTACAGAGGTATTGGAAAACTGAAGTGAATACCAAACTTGAAAATGGGTGTTTGCTTTCAAACCAATTATAGTCTGAGTATTCTCATCGAAGAAAACTGCTCATCTGTTTGCTCTTCTCGTAGGTGGTAATTAACACTGTAACAGCTATAGTAGGCAAAAGTAACCAGATCAATACTGTCTGTTGTATACATTGACCATACATATTGACTCTCATCCCTTATCTCCTGAGGTATTGGAAATCATAAAAGTCAATAATAATTCACAGGTTGGTGAGACAGCCATTGAATTGTACCCCAGCCGAAATAAGCAATAAGACAAAGGCTCCACACCCATCAACAAAGTCCCCAAGTGAATTATGAAGAAATGGTTCTCAAGCCCCACTCCTGAAACTGAAAATGAAGAAAAAAGGTAAAACTCTTTGTCCTCAAACCCACAACTTCCAAGCTAAGGATTCATGAAAACCTAGAAAAAACAGTTTGATTATTAAAACAATCAAAGAGGGGCTGTAGCAGTGGCTCAGCAGTTATGGCACTTGCCTTGCATATGCAGGCATGTGGGTTCAAACCCCTGCATCACATACACAATGAAGTGTTGGAGCAATGAAGGCCACATGAAAAACTAAATAAAATTGATTCTCTGTCTCTCTCTCTCACTGTCCCTCTATTAAAAAAAAATCAAAGAATTAGAATAAGACTTAATGAAGGAAAACGGAGCAATTTAAGGAGCTGAATGACAACTTTGATAAAGAGCTTGACATTCTGAATAGAGATGTAGCAGAGCTCTTAGAACTGAAAAACTCAGTCAACCAAATTAAAGCTTATTGACACCAATATCATAGAAAACTCAGTAGAAAATAGAACTTCAGGTCGTCTCAAAGAACGGGCAACAGACAATGAAGACATTCTGAACAATGTTGAATGCAAGGATAGACAAGAAACTTACTGAGGATGATCAGAACTTCCAAGAAGTATGGGACAAGAGATGAAATAACCTGAGAACTGTTAGGATAGGGGAGAACATAGAATAACTAATGAATAACATAAAGAACATTTCCAATGAGATAAAGAATATTTCCCCCATATCAGAATTGATTCAGAAAATCAAATTCAAGATGCCTATAAGACACCAAACAGACTTAACCAAATGAGAAACCCACTGAGACACATCATATAAAAATGAATAACAGAGAAATCAAGGAAAGAATTTTAAAGGCAGTAAGGTGAAAACACCAAATCACATTCAGAGCCAGATCATTAAAGATTACTGTGGATTTTTTGCCTCAGACAACAAAGTCCAGGAGATTAAGGAATGCTATTTTTCAAATATGATCAAAACTCTGGAGAAGATAGGAATCAGAGGAAGATATTTTAATTTTGTAAGTGTCATTTATGACAAACCCATAGCCAACATTATGCTTAATGGAGAAGGACTGAAACCATTCCCACTAAATTCAGGAACAAGACAAGGTTGTCCACCCTCACCACTCTTATTCAATATAGTCTTCGAAACTCTAGCCAGAGCCATCAGACAAGGAAATCAAAGGAATCCTAATAGAAAGAGCAGAAGTCAAGCTATCTCTATTTGCTAATGACATGATCTTATACCTAACAGATCCAAAAAGCTCAATCAGAAGAGTTCTAGCGCTTATAAATAAATTTAGCTAAGTGGCTGGTTACAAGATCAACACTCAGAAGTCAATAGCTTTCCTATACTCCAGGGGCAATTCTGCCAAAGAAGAAATCAGGAATTCTGCCTTCACAATAACCTCAAAAAGAATAAAACACTTGGGAATTAATCTAAGAAAAGATATAAAGCATCTCCACAATGAAATCTATTGAAAATTAACAAAAAGAAATTGAAGAAGTCCTGAGAAGGTGGATAAATATTCCATGGCCTTGGTTAGGCAAAATCAACATAATTAAAATGACATTTCTACTGAAAGCCCTGTACAGATTCAATGCAATCACCATCAAGATACCAATGACATTCTTCAGGGATATAGAAAAAGCAATTCTCAAATTCATTTAGAGTAACAAGAAACCCAGAATAGCCAGAACTTTATGGGAGCAGAATAGAAGATACCAAGACAAACCCACAAATCTTTAACCATTTGTTATTTAACAAAGGGGGCAAAATATAGTGTGGAGGAGACAGCCTGTTCAACAAATGGTGCTGGACAGCTATATGCTGACAAGTGAAATTTGATCCTTACCTCTCACCCTGCACAAGAATCAAATCAAAATGGACTAAAGAGTTGGAAATTGAACCAGGAACTATACAACTGCTGGAAGAAAAAACAGGATCAACACCCCACCACAGTGGTGTAGGCACCTCCTTCCTTTAACAAGACTCCCATAGCACAAGAATTAATGCCAAGAATAAATGAGTGGGATGCCACTAAACTGAAAGACTTCTGCACAGGTAAAGGATTAGTCAAGAGTGTCAGGAGAGAACCTGCAGAATGGGAGAAAATCTTTACCTGCTATGCCTCCAACAGAATATACAAAGAATTAAAAACCTGAACACCAAACCCACAAATCCAATCAATAATTGGGCTAGGGAACTAAATAGAAACTTCTCACTGGAGGAATTCCAAAAAGCCCATAAATATATGAGAAAATGTTCTACATCACTAACAATCAGAGAAATGAAAATCAAAATTTCACTGAGATTTCACCTCACACCTGTCAGAGTGGTAAAAATGAAGAATATGAACAATAACAGATGCTGGAGGGGTAGTGGGAAGAAGGGAACACTGTCACACTGTGGGGCTGCAAGCATATACAACCACTCTGGAAAGTAGCGTGGAGACTCCTCATGAAACTAGGGTTGGAACTATCTTATGACATAGTTATCCCACTCCTGGGTATTTTCCAAAGGGGCTAGTATCAGCCTACTACAGAGACACAGCTACATCAATGGTTACAGCAGTTCAATTTAAAATGGCTAAACTATGGAACCAACCCCATGCCCCTCAGATGAGTGGATTAAAAACTGTGTCATCTGTGGCATATAAACACACACACACACACACACACACACACACACACACTGGAGTTTAACTTTGCTATTAGAGAGAATGCTATCATGGCATTTGCAGCCAAATGGATGGAGATGGAAAAAATTATGCTGAGTGAAATATCCCAAACTCAGAGACTTAAGGGCTGAATGTTTTCTCTCATATGTGGAAGCTAGAGTAAAATCTAAGAAAGATTGAAATTGAGCTAAGCTCAAAAATAAACTCAACATAGGTGAATTTTCACATAAGCAGGGGGAACCATAACTATGGAGCTATGGTGAGAAGGGAGGGTAGCAGGGAGAGGAGGGAGGGATTAGGGGGGTATCAATGCAGCTGGAGAGAGGGATTAGTGAGGTTATCAATGCAACTGGGAAGTCTCAATTTCCATGAGAAGCCCAAGTATACACAGAGTATACACAGGTGGGCAGAGAAGATCAGAAAATTCAAAAATTAATATACACATATATGCTTATTTCTATCTATAACAGTGGGGTATTGCAGAGGAGACATGAGAGCAGGGAGTGGACCAATGGGAGAGATCCTGGATTAGGATCAGTGTTAACTTTGTGAATATCCATGTATGCATGAATATGTAACAACTATTCCCTTCAATATGTAAGAATAAGGCCAATAACAATAACAAAAAATCTTATTGGTCCATCCCCAGCACCACGTAGGTGTGCAGGACAACCCTAAAGACCCCATGCCAGAATCTGTCCATCCAGGGCTAGGCCTCCAGCCCCAGCTCTGGCAAGTTCAAAGAATACCCCTGAGGTTCCTGCTCCTGGATCCTACTGGCCTAGGCTAAGGCCTCTGACCCTTTCACTGGGTAGACGAGCTGGACGCTCTCATAGGTCCTAAGCCTAGACCCTATCCCACTTCCATGTAGACCCAGGACTCTAGCTCCAGGCCTGGCCCAAGAAGGTGTGCAGAAAACCCCCAAGGGTCCTTCACCTGGAATCTGTCCTTTTGCTGTATGTGCCCAGGACTCCAGTCCTGGCATCAGTAGGCATGCAGGACACCTTGAGGACCTCACACTTGGACCTTGCCCAACTGTCACACATACCCACCATGTCTAGTTATATTTGACCTGTCCCCACCACCAATAATCCCAGGCCACAGTGCAGCACATAGGCAGGCCCATTCTAGCTTGCCCCACATCTCCAGGATTCCAGGACCTAGCTAATATTCCTACAGCTTAGTTTCAACAACCCAGCAGGCTGTCCCACAACCCCATCAGATTCCAGATCTGAGTCTTGAAGTCTAGATACAAAAGGTGCAACAAAACAAGGCTCCAGGCAGAAGTAGCTATCTGGAAGAAAGTTGTCATCAGAGAGGTGATATTTGGCCCAACCCTTTGACCTGCAAGGAAGAGAAGCACCTGGAGACCTGCCATGCTTCCATAAGGGAACCACAGTTCAAAGATCCAGAAGATGAATTTCAAAGATGAGGAATCAAACTAGAAAAGTTTTGCATCAAACCCACAATTTCTCTACCAAGGAGCCCATGGACAGGGAGCAGGATGAAAACAGAAAATATTATCAATGATTTCATTACTAAAAGGAATAATGAATTAGAGGGAGATTTAATGAAGGGACTAAGTTAGAAAACTCAAGAGATAAAAACTCTATTGTGAAAGAAAAAGACATATGATAAAGGAAGTAACAGGACTAAAATCTGTAGTCAAGCACATCAGAGGAGTGATAAAATAATTTAATAATATGTTAACTAGTATAGAAAACAGGAACTCAGCTCTGGAAGAAAGAACTTCTGACAATGAGGATAGGCTGAACAAGCTTGAAAGTATGGATGACTAAAAAGAAAAAATCTCAAAGTACATAAGCAAAATATTTAAAATATCTGGGACAAAATTAGCAGAAACAATATGAGAATAATTGTAATACAAGAAGAAATTTTGAAATGCAAATGAATGGCATAAAGAACATTCTAAATGAAAGAAAAATTTTCCCATGTTAGAATACAGACATATGAGGAAGGATCCAAGATGGCGATCTGAAGACAAAAGACTTCCCCAGCACCTTCATGACTGTTCAGAAATCTCCAGTTTCTCTCCAGTATTTTGAGGTGCGTTTGGGGAACTAGCATTATGAATCACCAGTCCTAATCTTAGCAGTGGTTTTGAGGAATAGAGACTTAGGAGAGACCAGGGGTTCTTTGTTCTGTTCCGTCCCGGCTGAGAAGCGGCACCGCCGGCGGTGGCCGGGCACACTCTCCTGCTTACATTGCCACCCGCCTGGTATCATATCGGCACAGAAATCCCGCTCCACTTTAAAGAGAGCATTCTAACAAAAGCCCTTCCTGGGCCTATGCTCTCCCTGATGGCAAGATCAGTGGCTGGAAATTGCATACATACAGTCACAGAGCAATAGATTGCACGGAAGAAGCAGCTGCGGGAACTGCAAGGGCAAGGGAGCCGAGCATCCATCTTTTAACCCCTTGTTGGACTCCACACTCCCAGACTGATTAGGGCAAGACCTCTTTAGGCTTGCAAAGCAAGCTCTAAATACTCCGTCTGGAGGCAGCTGAGATCACAGGTGGAAACGGGACCAGAAGGCTTGGCTCAAGCCCTGAAGAAGGTGTGGGAGCAGCAAAGGCTGGAGTGCAGAACATCCATCTTTAAACCCATGCTCCCTGCCCGGGTCCTGCCTCCCCAGGTCTGCAAAACAGGCTCATAATACTGTGCCTGGAGCCAGCAGCTGATCACAGGCTGACTCAGGAGCAGAAGGTGTGGACTGGGCCCTGAATCCTTTTCTCATAAAGGGTTTGGGACTGAAGAGTAATGGGGTTCAGGCTCTTTGCTAATCACTCCACCATAGAAGGGCATTATCAGCTGGGATCAGCTGGCCCCACCTCTAAGATCACAGAAGTCATTTTCGACAACTACCAGCAGATGGAGCTCTGATAACATAACTTCTGACTTTCAGATCCCCTGAAGACCTCATTTGAAAAATAAAACCTTTCATATCCATCCAGAAATAGAAGATCCAAACCCTGAAAGGACCAGAGACACTCTTAATATCTATACTTCCAGGGTTTTCCTATTAAGTATTTTTCCCCCTTTTTTGATTTTGATTTCATATTCGAGGTGTGTTCCAAGGCGATATCTCGTGAAGTTTACTGGTTCCCAAATATATAAAAACTCTAGTGGTTTTTACTTCCCCGTTATGCTAACTTCGAAGAGCGGTTAACCCCTACTCTTTTTTTTTCTTTTAATTTTTAAATTTTGTATTTAAAAGAAATTTTTTAAATTTTTTATTTTTCTAATTTTTTTCCTCTCCTTTTCTTTTTTCTCTCTCCTGTTAGGGGGAAAATTAACAATAGTAGTTCTTCCTATTTTGATAGCTTCTTTTTAAGGTTTCTTTCTCTTTTACTTTCTTCCCTATTTAGCGTATCTCTGATTCACACTTACCCATCCGTTCTAAGGTCCTGTTCTAATTCTTGAGAAGAAGGACTCTTGTCAGTGCATAAATTATTTGAAATCTTTTATGCCTGAAAAGCATAATTCTCAGGGAGAACTTCTTCCCTTCAATTTAAGTAATAACACAAATTTAGCAATAACCCTTTTACCCTTTCCTATATTAGGCCACAGCTATCTTAACTTCCCTTCGGATCTGTACTTTCTTTTCTACTTCTTTCTTTCCTCCTTTATTTTAAATTTAGTAAATTTCTTCTGTTTAATTTCCTGTTCTCTTCAAATGTTTTCCTCTTAGCATTGTCTTTTTCTTTCTACAGCATATTCTTTACCTCCTCCACTTTCTCACTGTACATAATTAGTATATATAAACTTCTATCTTAATTTCACCAGTATTACCCCCCTTCTGACTACAAATTAGCTAACTCACTTTTACTCCATTATTAAGACTGTGTAAATATTACTGCTGTAATTGTTATTCTGAGTAATATGTATTTGTTCTTGAAATCTGACATATGTAATAGTAATTTTCTAGTATCACCAAAGGTATTGATTATCACTAACACTAGTTGCATAGGCTGAATTTGATACTCCATTATAGTGGGTGCTAAATAACTAATTTATTACTGTTTACTGTAAGCTTTTGTTCTACATATTGTCAATTTGCTACTAGCGCATGAAGTGTTGGAATTCTATAAGGGTAACAAATAGTTCAGAGTAAAGGGGGTTGTCTTTTGAAATCAACTGTCCTGACAAAACCCCATTGCAAGGAAGGGTTGGGACAGATCTACCAACCCAACAGCTTGGTCCTAAAGGCAGTAGACAGGAAAAAGAACCACATAACCTGTATCATTCCCAAAAAAGGCTCACCTGATAAATAAGAGAGAAGAATCTCTTCAAGCATGAGAAATCAAACTCGAAGAGGTTCACAACAATCCGAAAACTCCCCTGATAAGGGGGGCTATGGCCAGGGACCGGGATGAAAATCTAGAACAATATATCAATGAGCTGACAACAAAAAGGAACAAGGACTTAAAAGAGGAGATAATGAAGGGAATAACAGAGAAAATAAAGGATTGAAAGATTCGATCATTACAGTAATAGATTCTCTCAAAAAGGAAGTTACAGACCTCAAATCTGTAGTCAACAATATGAAAGGGACCATGCAAGAATTTAATAATAGAATAACTTCAGTAGAAAATAGAACCTCTGCCAATGAAGAAAGAACCTCCGAAAATGAAGACAGGTTGACCAAGCTCACAGACACCAAAAAGGAAAAAAAATTGAAAGACCATGACCAGTATTTCAAGAATGTCTGGGATGAAATGAAGAGAAACAATCTGAGAGTAATTGGAATACAGGAAGAAGTTGGGACACACAACAATGGAATGAGGAATATTCTCAAAAAGATTGTGAAAGAAAAATTTTCCCACATAAAAGCAGAATCTGAGCAACCTTACAAGATTTTAACAAAACAATATAAAATGTGTATAAGATGTGTATATATTCTGGACATTGCAATTATCCCCAGGAGTGCCCCCCCAATTACCCTCCCTTATCCCTCCGTTCCCCTTCCCATTATAACTCTAAAAATAGTATTAAATTGTAAAGCATTACATCTTATCTGAATTTAACTCATGTTTCTAGACCAACTTTCTCATTGCCCGGGGTTTAGTCCCCACCTCCACAGATGAGTGGAGACAATCGACCCTTAGATCTCTGGGTTAAGCTGATTTTACTCATCATAATCTCTTCCATAACCATCCATTTACCCTCGAAGGCTGCAATGTCATTGTAGGGGCTGGAGCAGTGGCTCAGCGCTTAAGGAGCTTGCCTGGTAAGCGTAAGGATGCAGTTTCAAACCCAAGCACCCACATACACAACTAAGTGTTAGAGCAATGAAAGCCATGTGAAAAACTCAATAAAAATTCATTCTCACTCAAAAAAAAAAAAAAAGTAGAATCTGATATACTCATCCAGGAAGCTTACAGGACACCCAATAGGCCTAATCAAAAGAGAAAATCACCAAGACACATCATA
>PVKS010026755.1:0-28275 GCA_004027875.1 Aplodontia rufa
GTAGAACACAGCGGCGCAGTGGGCACAACAGTCACTCCAACACCCGAAGGCCTGCTTGCTGTGCGCTCACCCCAGGTTGCTGCACGGGGTTCTCTAAGAACCCCCTGGGGTGGAATCTCATATGAACTCAGCTGGATTCATTTTATTGGGGAAACTGAGGCTCAGAGTGACCCTCAAACGGTGTCTGACCCCAGGGTGCAGGTCTTCTCGAAGGCGAGGTCCCCTGCCTGCGGATTAGGGGAACACTTGGGTATCAGAGACAGCGTGTACATTCTAGGACCAAACTGAGGATCAGAAGAGGCTTATGGGTCCCTGTTCCCCTTAGGCACCCAGGCCTCTCCAGCTCTTCTTTTTTTCTTTTTTTAGAGAGAAGGACAGTGAGAGAGAGAGAGAGAGGGAGACAGAAAGAGAGAATCAATTTTTATTGAGTTTTTCACATGGCTTTTGTTGCTCTGACACTTAGTTGTGTATGTGGGTGCTGGGGTTTGAACCTGTGTACTTGCGCATGCCAAGCAAGTGCCGTAACCACTGAGCCACCACTCCAGCCCTCTCCAGCTCTTCTTGACAGACTGGCACTCATTAAGGAGCATAGCATTGAAATACTGTTGTTGTTGTTGTTGTTGTTGTTGTTTAAAGAGAGAGAGGGACAGAGAGAATCAACTTTGTTTAGTTTTCCATGTGGCTTTCGTTGCTCCGAGACTTCACTGTGTATGCGGTGCTGGGGTTCGAACCAGCATCCTCGCACATGCCAGGCAAGCACCGTAACCGCTGAGCCACCGCTGCAGCCCCATGAAAGACAGCTTAACCAGAGAAAAGCATCTGAACGGAAGTGGGACCTGCTGAAGATAAGACAGGGCTGAATAGTGGGCGTCTACACGATGTTCAAGGAGGAAGCGGGCCGTCGTGCAGAAGGCGGCAGGGAGCATGATGGAATGGCAAGAAAGAGGGAGGCAGTGAGGCCTGAGTGCCCAGGCTGCAGTGGCAGGAGGCTGCTGTCCTTCGAGGGGCGAGCGCCTGTGCAGTGAGGGTCTCCGGCCGTGCAGGAGCAGAGCGGCCGTCTGTCCATCCTGGGATTTACAACCTGCGGAGAAGTGTGGTCAGAGACAGCCCCTCTTCTGCCTTCACAAGGTGCAAGGTGGCATGTTCTGGGGTGCTGCGTCCTAAGCCCCACCCCCTGGCATGCCGCAGGGGCACCTCACATTCTCTTTCCGCTCCAGGCTCCTCTGGCTGATGGTTGTGGCACACATGGCTGTGACCCCGCCAGATGTGGGGACTGCTGTTTGGAGGTGGTTAACAACTTACAAGGCTTGAGACAGCCACCGCACATGGCCCAGCCTCCTGCATCCCAAGGGAAGCCCATCCCTGCCTTAGGCTGTGAGGACACTCCGGATTTTGGACAGTGAAGACCCCAAAGGAAGTTCCTGCTAACGGCGACCATCTGGTGAGCAGTCGTGTCGGGCCAGCCACCCTGCTTAAAAGCCAGCTCAGCAGATCCTATGGGAATCTCGTTTACTGGGCATCAGTGCCCCCTTTGCCAGCGGGGAAAACTCAAAAGCTCAGAAAGAGAACATGTCAGCATGCCCCCGATCCCAAAGCCCCCTCGTTAACCCTGACTGGACGGCCTCTGCTGTGGTTCAGCATTTGAAAACTGTTCTAGAAGGCAGAGACAATGTGACAGGAAGGGCTCCTGAGTCAGGTTCGATGCAATCACTAGACTTGATCGGCAACAAGCCACAGAGGCTCGGCGGAGTGGCGGCAGCCTAAGTCGAAGCTGGCTCCGTTTTCAAAGTCAACTGCTCCTTCTGGATGCCTCCACCACGGTGGGGTTTACTGGGGGGACCCTGGAGGGCCATCATGCTCTGTCCTTGGAAGGTGGCTGCTTTAAAGGAAGGTGAAACAACACTGGTAAAACCTGGGCTGGGGCCGTGTTTTGTGGGGCCTGTGGCTTCCATGACTTGCAGCTGCTATTTCTTTTCTTTTTCTTTTTTTTTAAAAGTCTACAAAAGGGCTGGAGCAATGGTTGGAGCGCTTGCCTGGCACGCACGAGGACCCAGGCTCAAACTCCAGCACCACATACACAACTAAGTGTCAGAGAAACAAAGGCCAAGTGAAAAAAATAAGTATACAGTTGATTCTCTCCATCTCCTTCTCTCTAACTAAATGTTTAAAAAGTCTGCGAAGCGTGCTAGTATTATGATGCCTACAAACACAAAGACCTGGGAGTACCTGAGCAGGAACCTCCAGGCCCCTCTGTTTGGGGTGCCCCAAACTCTACCTGCACAGGTGATGTGGAAAAGCCAACTCCATGTGGAACTAGTGATGCAAGGAAGGCCACTGCCCACGGGCTGTAGACGCCAGTGCTACGGACCAGGTTTGGCAAACAGAGAGGCTTACTGAAGGCCGACCAAGGAGCGGAGGCTGGACTCTGTCTCCCCACCGGGCCACAGCACAGGGACTCCAGCAGCCCCAGGGACGGTGGAAATAGAGGCTGGTGGTTGCTGCAGGACATCTCGGTGGCCTCGTCCACACCCAGAAGGCCTGGCCAGGTGGAACTGCTGGAGAACTCTGGTCCATGTCGCCGCTGTTGGCCGCCCCCTTGCTTCTGACCTAGGTCCTTGTTCCTCAGGTTCCACTTGCTGGGACTTTCAGCTCTGCCGGCCTCTCCGCATCACTGAGGTCAGGTCCTAGGCTTCTGTGCCCGCGTCACGAAGGACAACTGAAGCAGCTCTTAGAAGCAGGGAAGATGTGTCCTGAGGCTCAGTTTCAGGAGCAGCAAATGGTCCCAGGCATGCTGGCGGCGGGCATTTAGCAAGCTCAGCTCCAAGCCAGCAAAGTCTCGACCCCCGCCCTGTCCCCAGGGAACCCACACACAGGTGGAGAGGGGAGGGCCTGCAGTCAGAGGGCTGGACCTCGTGCTTCTCCCACCGCCTGCAGCTGCGTGGCCTGGGGGAAGTCACAGAACCCCACCAAGCCCTGTCTCCAGAATGGGCCAGTGCCTGGCAGGGGAAGAGCTAAGGAAGCAATTAGCTCCGTTGTCGCGGATGCTGTACCCTCAGTGGCGCGCCAGGTCCCCCAGCTGCCCAGCACCAGCAGGAGTGTGCAGACTGCAGCAGAGGCGTCCCCAGGTCCAGTTTTTGGGCTTCTCTTGGACTGCACCTCCTTGGGGCTGCTGTCAGCTCTGCCTATGGCGCTGCCTCCACCTCCTCTGCCACACCCATCTCACGATGGCACATCCAAAGGCTAACTCCAGATCCGCAGCCAAGCCCTCCACCCTGTCCAGGGCTCCCAGGTGTGAAGGCCGGGCCACCCCTGCTGCTGTTCCGCTCAGGCCCCACGTCCCACCCTCAGCACACTCAGCTCTGGCCCCGGCTGGGCTGCCGTCTGTGCCCCACCTCTCTCACCTGGGCTGCTGCATTCTCCTCCCACCTGCTAACCCAGACCCGACCCTGGACTCCTAGGCCCTGTCCACCAGCTACCCCTGCCTCTCGAGACCCGAGTCTGCCTTCCAGAGGCTCTGACTGAAGCCAGAGGAGCCCAGAGTCCCCGCTGTGCTGGAGCAGACCCGGCTCTGACTGCCCGTCCCAGCAGGCCATGCCGGCCTCTGCAGCTGCTCCAACGTACCCTGTGCGCTCTGACCCCGGGGTCTTTGGACTTGCCTCTCCCTTCCGGAGACCTCCCAGATGCGCTCGGCTGCCTTAGGTCCGCCCAGCCACTGGCTCTCTTTGCTTCTATTTTAGAGCACTAACGGCCGCAACAGCTGTTCTGTTCAGTTCCTCACGCTGGGGTCAGCTCCAGAGGGCGGAGGGGTTTGTTTTATTCAGTGAGGCAGGGGGTCCACCAATGTTGGTTGGAAGAATGAATCCAGGTGAGGTGGTGAGGGGCTCCGTACCGCCAGCTGCTCATCGGTGCCACAAAGGGGCGATGAGAGTCCCTCTGCCCTGTCCTGTGTCCCCTTTGAACACTCCTTCTTCAGGGGCACATCCTGCTAGAACACCATGGTACCTGCATTCTCTCCCAAATCCCCTGCCTCACCTGCCCCAGGTGTGTCCCAGGTGTGGCCCCAGACTCTGGTGTAAACAAGGGGCTGCCCTCTGTATGCCCCTAATCCAGAGGGATTTTTGAATTTGACAAGGATCAGAGGGTGCCTGGTGAGCCAGGGCCCTCAGCATGCTCTGAGGTTGGAGGCCTTAAACCTCATGTTGGTCTTCTAGGGCCTCCATTACAAAGCCACCACCTGCTGCTTGAACCACAGAGATATCCCCCACCCCCGGCAGCTCTGGGGGCTGGCAGGGCTGGTTCCTCCCTCCTTGGCTGCAGGTGGCCACCTTCCCCTGTGTCGGTCTCCTGCTGGTTAGTCAAGGGCCTGTCCTGATGACTTCATTTATCCTTGGCCTCCTCCTTGGGGGCTGACCTCCACATTCAGTCACAACGGGGGTTGGGTTGGAGGGGACAGCTCAGTTCAGTTCTAACGGCCCCTGAGCTACAGCATCCCATGGACTCGCGACCCGAGCAAAGGGTCAGCGAGAGCTTCCTCTGCCTCCGCTGCCCTACTCATAGAAATCCAGTGGGCTCTGAAGGAGCCCCTGAATTCCTCCCCACAAAGAAGCCCACTTCCTTCTCCCTGATGGGTCATGGTGGGGACCTGCTCCCAAGGGGCAGGAATGACCCCTGAAGTCACACATATCTTCATGCAAATGACATGGAGTCCCCATGAACCACTGGGCCTTGGAGGGATGCTTCAAGGAGGATGGGTCACCACCCTCCTCTCCAAGCTGCCAGAACCTTGAGTGTGGCCAAACCACACACCCAGGGTGTCCCTCGGCCCATTCATCAGCTCCCGGAACTGTGGCCAGAGGAAGGGCCAGCAGGTCCAAGCTGTGAAATAGCCCAGGAGAAGTGAGCCATGCCAAGCGTCCCAAGCCTTGGCCCTTGTCACCACACAGGCTTCTCACTTCCGTGCTTCCCCGCTGCAGGTGATTCTGGGGAAGCTGTATGAGACCCGGAGCAACCACCTGAGGAAGTACAAGCCACCTGTGAAGCTGGACGCCCTCTGGCACATGCCACACTTCCAGAAGGTTGGTGTCGCTTGGCCTGCCCCTTCCTGCACACAGGGCTGGCTCCAGCCGCCTTGCCCCGTCGCTGCCCCTACCTGCTGTCCAGGAGTTCTGCAGCCTTCTAACCAGCAACAGTGGCAGCAGCACTTCCCGAGGGCCAGGCTCTGAGCCCCTTCACAGCATGCTTTGCAGACAGGAAGCACGGTGGCTGCTGGGACATGGCAGGGCCCTGGGCTGATCCTGGGCTTCTCGGTGCAGAGCCCTGAGTCTGTCCGCCGGTGCACGTGCTGTCTGGGCCAACCCTCCAGCGATGAGGTCACTGAGGCACCACATCTTGGGCCCAGGACACAGCCACTGAGTGCTCCATCTGCCACATGGTGGTGGTGCTGTGGAGAGGGGAGGAATCATCCACAGGGCTGATGTAAGTCTGCCCTGGTTAAGGATCCAGGGAACCGGTGGGCTCCGGCCACGCAGCCCTGGAGCTCCCAGACGGGGATTCATGTCCAGCAGCATGTGCTCAACTTGGGCAGAGGGAGGCTATCTGGGAGGCCACCAGGGACTGGCCTGGTCCCAGGAAGACAGCTGCGCACAGTGGCACCCCTGGCCAGCCCACCCGGCTGCTGTGTTGCCTTCAGCCACAATTAGGCAATGAAGGGGCGGCTGCCTTCGTGAGCCTAATGCTCTTGAACAAGCTGCCGAGATTTGCCGGGCAGCCGCCTTGTTCCCCTTGATGCGGCCTCTCAGGTCCTGCCCAAGTGGCCTCCATCAGCATATGTCAGAGACCATGTGCCCCGCCGCCCGTCAGCCCAGGCTGCCGCCCAACTCACAGAAAATGTCAAAGAAAGAACATGCGGAGCACCCTTGAGGAGGTGGCAGGGGTCACGGCCACGCTACCTCTGCACGGCCTCCCTCACCTTGGTCTCGGCAGTGCAAACGCCTCTCGCTCCTGCTTCTCAACGTCCTGCCTGTTAAGCATATCCCTCCTCCTTCCCGGCCTGTGGCCACCTGCCTTTCCTCCTCCACCCTTTCCTCTCCCCTGTTCCCTGTTTGGGGGGGCACCTGGTGACACTGCCCCAATGTGTGTGCAGGCACGAGATGCCGCTGCACGGGGCTCCACTCTATGGCATCCCCTCCTGGCTTAGAGTCCAAGGCTGTGATGGTCTCCATGCCCCACCCCCCAGCAGGACATCTACCCAGGCACCACTGAGAGCTCTGTGATGGCACACTGTCTGCAGTGCCCAGGTGGGAGTGCCTAGCCCAGGCAGGGGCCCCACGCGGAAGGAGACAGGGACTTGTCTCAGAGGCCCAGCAGTCTCTTCCCGTGGCTGGAACATTGTCCTAACACACTGCTGAGGGTAGTGGCAAGCCTGCAACGCTGACCTTTGGTGCCAGGCCTTGTGCAAAGTCATTTATGCAGATGACTTCGTCTCCTCCTCGGAAGGAGCACCCAGACCCTGCTGTGCTGGCGACGGCAGTCAGGGTGAGTGCCCTCCTCGCCCTGGGAGGGCTGCCTGGAGTCCAGGCCTTGCAACAGTAGGACACATGCACACTCCTCATTGAGGCAGAGGGACAAGAGCAAGCCCTGGTCTTGTTGGGCTTCATCTTTTTTGAACATGTTCATGGGACCCTGCAGCCACACCACCCCAGCAGCCGAGGACCTGAGGCCACAGGAGACAGGAGCTGGTCCTGGGGCATTGCTCTGCAGTGTCCAATAGAGACCCTGCCCCCTGGAGCACTGCTGTCGTAGGATGGCACGTGAGTCCCCTTGCCGTCAGGAAGGAATTCCTGCCGGAAATTGCTGGGGCCTCCCCTATGTGCCAAGCACTGCAGGCCTTATCCACGGCTCTCGAGCCCCCACCCCCCTATGTGGAAACCGCTCACCTGACCAGGTGGATGGGGCTGGTCCAGGGCCTCCTGAGACTCCCCAGCTGCAGCCAGCCAGCTCCCCGCAGTCTCTCCCTTCACCTCCGGAGGGCGCCTGCTTCCCCACAGTGGCACTTGCCAACTTTGCAACTAATTAATTAACTGAGTAATGTTTTCATCTTCCCCAGCAAAAACTTGGCCTGCTAGCCTTTGGGTCCCCCTCCATGTCCCCAAAGCCCAGCAAGGTGCCCGGCACAAAGGACGTGGTCAGTAAAAGTCTATGGAATGAACAAATGGGTGGACGGGTGCAGGAATGACCCAGGAATCCTAAGGCCTTTCGGGGGAACTCCCTCCTAATGCTGTCTGATCTAGATTGAAGGCCTGGCCAGCAGCCAGGTAGGGGCCGCGGCCTGCCTGGTGCCCAGAGCCCTGGGCCTTTGTCTGGGTCTCAGGGCTGCTGATCCGCCGCCCCCACTGAGCCCCATTGTGAAGGGAAACAGCGCTTCCAAAAAAGTTGAACCTGTCACGGTGATGGATAACCTAAATGGACTCTTCCCACTCCCGAACAGATGTCGACGCTGAACTCTGTCAGAAATAACTAAACACCTTTCACACGGAAAAGCCGCAGGCAGGGCAGTGGCCGCCCAGCGCCCCACACTGCAGCTTGGGCTGCTCTCTGCTCCCTCGGCCCCCAAGGGGGCTGCTGCAAGAGGGGCCGTCAAGACCACACAGCCCACTTAGAGGCACGAGAGGAGAGGCTGTGGAGTGGAGGGACATGTCCTCAGCCCGGCTGCTCCTGTGGGCCCTGCAGCGTCCCAGGCAGGCAGGGCTGTCCAGGGCTGAGTTCTGGTGCTGTGACCAGCAATTGCCACAGAATGGCCGTACCCAGGTCAGTGGCAGCTGGTGGGTTTCCTGGCCAGGACATTCACACTGGGCTGAGGGCCTGGGTTCTTGGAGCCTCGGTCTCCACATGTAAAGATGGAGGAGAAAGAGGCTTCCAAGGTCTTCCAGACCGAGACTCCCTGGTTCTGAGCTCCCCAGGGAAGGAGCCATGCAGTGTTGGACCCCAGGCCCAGACTGCACTGTCGAGGGGTGGGCATGAATTCATCGTCTCCCACTCCTCAGTGAAGGCCTGATAGGCTGGGGCGGACACCCTCTGTGCCTGGTGACCCCGGCTCTTGTGGCCTTCGGCAAGGTGTGCTCTATGCTGCAGGGTGGAGCCACGGCCAGCGGGCAGGGAGGGAAGCAGGGACTGAGTGTGGGATTGGGCCCCAGAGTCAGCCAGACCAGGTCCAGGGGTGATCCAGCCACCCGCACCCTGTGAGGTGGCCTCTTCCAGCCGTGGCAAGGACCGGGGCAGCTGCTCACACAGAGGTGCCTATCAGCAGCAGCACTAGCTCACTCACGACGCTCTTCCTTGAGCATCCCAGGTGCCACCTGCTGTCGGCACTGATGACACGGTGACATACAAGCTAGACGATGGCCATTGCTGCTCGGTGGGGCTGCTGGCCACAGACAGACAGGTAAAGCTACACGGTGGATGGGAAGAAGTCTGAAAAAGCCCCAGCCCAGGGACACAGCATTCGCAACTTGACTTGGCTGCCAGATGCTGGCCTCCATGGCAGCCCTGAATTTAGATATGGGTCAATTCCCACGATGTGACGCTGACCTCTGGGTGCAGGCTGGCGCTCCCTGCTTGCCCCGCAGCCATTCTCCAGCTTGGTGAGCGGCGTGACTCCTGACAGCACTCCCTTTACCTCTCCTCCGTGGCTGCTTCTGAACCGCCGGGTCTCTGGCCACCTAATCGTAAGCTGTGAAAAGCACTTGGTTTATCCTTCTATCCAAGCCAAAGGGGCGGGTGCTCCCCAAGGCTGAACAGCAGCAATTGCACAGGAAAGGCTGGACGGTGCCCGTGAAGAGGGGCGTGCTTTCTGGGGGTTCAGACAGCAAGGCGCACGCTGCAGCTCTGATCTGCGCTGATTGACATTTGATTAAGTATTGCCCGGGAAAGAACCTGGGCTGCGTGGCCCCACCCGGACAGGGCACCCTATGACTCTGTGTCTGCACAGCACCCAAATGTTTGGAAGGAGGGTCCCCACGTGGTGACCAGGGTGGCGGCCTGAGGGTGAGGCAGCGTCTCTCTCCGATTTGCTTTTCCACGTGGCTTCAGTTTTTGAACCGACTGCGTGTAACTTGTAATAACACCAGTCAGGCTCTTTTTAAAAACTGGTGTTTGAAGATGGAGAATCCAGATTCTTCCCCAGGTGTTTTCCCCAGGGTCAATCCTCCTTTGAGCCCAGTTCTTCCTCCTGTCTCACAAAACGCTCTCATGCTGCTGGCCACGGCTGGTTTCTTATATCCTGTTTTCATCAGACGGCAAGGGCAGTGGCTGGCACTGTACCTCGGCAGTGCTGGCTGCTGGCTACCCGTATGGTTAAGTTCATGTTACTGCTGGAGACCTGGTCCCGTCTAGAAGAGGGTCTGCCCCCCACCTGGCACGCCCGCCCCGCCCGCCCTGGCGCTGCCTCTCTTCGGAGCGCCGATCCCCACATTACATAGTCGCTCAGTCACTAACGTATGGACAAATTGACCGCATTTTCATCTGGCTTTTGGTTTCAGCCCCACTGCTCTAGAATAATGGTCCACTCTATTAAGCTAACAGTTTGATTTACAAGCTTGTGTGCTCTGAGTGCCAGGATCAGACTCCTCTCTTTGTGGAAGACTAACCCTGCCTCGGGTCTCCTGGGCCCCTGGCTCCCTAACAGGAGCTTGAGATGGAGGGAAAAACACATCAGCAGTCAGCCAAGCACTGCGGCCCAGAGATGCAGCTGATTAGTGAAAGCTGCTGAATCTAAGAGAAGGATTTTCTTTGCCACCTTTAAGCTCCCTTACAAATCATGGCTGGCTGGAAAGTTAACTCTCTGTTAAACCCAGAGTGGGCTCCTGCCCTGTCCACCCACTGCCTCCACCTCCCCAGAGCGCCTGCTCTGTTCATGCAGGGATGGGCCATTCCTCGCCCAGGTGTGCCCAACCCCAAAGTCACGCTTTCCAGACCCGGGAAGGACAGAGCCAGATCTGCTGCCCCTCCCCAGGTCCCATGCTACTGGTATATTTTAAGAATCCAGTCGCTGTCTCACATTGGAATAAGAATCACCCAATGTTACCATGCAGGGCACCGAGCACAGGAGTGGGGCATGTCACACGCGGAAACAGAGGGACAGGAAGAGTGACTCAGACGCCTCGATGCAGCTGACATTCATCCCCAAACACACACACCCCTATTATAAAGTGACAGTGCAGAAGAGCTGACTTGCCGAAGGGACAGAGGTAGGGGCTTTGTTGGTTTTATATAACCTGGCACCTTGGAGGCACAGAATCTGTAGGCATCTGCTCAGGAGGTGACGTCACTGCTCCAATACTGCCAACTCACAAATGGCCAGAGCTGAAGGCTCTGGGAAGAGAAGAGAGGAAGTATACTGGAGGGAACTGGGGGACAGTGTCCAAGTTCCGGAACAGTAGAGAAGTCCTGGGACGTCTGGTGGGGACGGGGCCTGGCAGCAGAGGGCAGGCCAGGGCTGGCACTTACACGGGCCCCGTCCTACACCTGGGGCCCTGGCCCTTTAATGCTGCCAGCTCCCAGAGACTTTCAGCTCGATCCACAAGGCTCTTCTACCTCACTGGTTGAAGATTCTACTTTTGTGTTGAAAGTCAACTGGAAAATAGAGTAGGACAGCTTGTTTTAGAATCATCTGCTCTCCAGAGATGGTAAGAGTCTCATGGTGAATTTTGGGAATGGCTGAGACTTCAGGGGCCCCCAACTTCTTCCAGCTCGTCCCCAAGAGAACAAGTCCTTGATGAGCTATAGAGATGGCTCACAGCCGAGTTTGGCTTAGTGCCTGTCTCCTCTGGAACAACGTCCTCAGTGTCTCCCTTGACTCCCATCTCGTTTCCGAGTGTCAGCCTGTCACCCCTCACCAGCTCCATGCTCCGATGGGGACCAAGGCTGCCTGACACACGGCCAGTGGCAGGACCTGTCAGACAAACAGCCTGCAGAGATTTGCTGGGTACACTTAGGATCCACGCGAGTGTGGGTGAGATGAGGCAAGATGCCAGGAGAAGCAGCCTTGCCGGTCTCCCCAGAGGTGCATGCAGCCTGGGGAAGAAGACATGACGGACACATGTCCCCTGCTCTTCCTTTCCTCTGCTCCAAGTCCTGGGATGGGATGCCTCCAAGTGATGCAAACAAAGATAGACCAAAGCCCGGTGGCTGGGAGAGCCGAGGGAGGCCATCTCTATAAAGATGGAGGTCCCAGCAGGCTGCAGGAACAGCGACGCCAACGGCCTCCACCTGAGTCCTCCTTCCGCAGCCAGCCTGGGTATTTCTGTGAATCGTCCCACTTCACATCAATATTCTCAGTAACCCTGTGTGGCAGGGGTGCGTAGCCCCGTCTCAGAGATGAGGAAACCAAGGCTCACTGGCTGAAATCCTGTGCCCACGCCAAACTTGGATTCTGGCTGGCTGCTTCTGGACTCAGGCCCTGGAAGAGGCAATAAATGCTAAGGACACCCAGCTGAGGGCAGAGGCCAGTGGGGCCAACTGCAGAGGGGGAAGGGAGCAAAGGTGGACAGGAGAGAGGCTCTGATGGGTGTCCAGAGGGCCGTGGCCAGTGCTGCTCGAGCTGGGGTACAACCTTGCAATAAACCTCACGCCTCCCACTGCCCTGAAACCCTTCAGACCTTGATCAAATCAGCACACACGCGGGCGCGCACGCACACACACACAGCACCGTTTAAATTGCAGCTTGGCTCCAAGGTTGCAGAGGAAAGGTGCCATCGATCCCAGGTTCAGGCTTGCTGTTACAAGTGGAAGGCAGATGGAGCACAGGAGGGGCTCCAGGTCCCGCACGGTCACCCAGGGCAGCAGGCGCAGTGCGGGTGGGAGTGCAGGTTTGTGCAAGGTCGTGCCGCAGTACCACCTCTGCTGGGTGACAAGTTCTTCTCACCCATGCTGTGCACAGGTTCCTAACTCCAGGACACCCCTAGGGCCATGATCCGGTGGGGCTGGAGCAACCTCCAAGCCTGCTCCCCTGCACCTAGGTCAAGGTCAGATCCACCCGTAGAGTGTCCGAGGCCCCGTGTGCCAGAGGGCAGGGCCCTTCGCATTGCTGTGCTCCTTCACAAGGAAGCACCTGTTGGAGCTGGGCTGGGACTGCCACACAGCCCTAGACTGTGAGCTTTTACGTCTAGTGGGCTGCAGGCTTCAAAAAGCAGCGGACTTTATTCCTGTGGGTCTGGAGACTGCAACTCCAAGGTCAAGTGCCAGCCTGGCTGGGCTCTGAGAGGGCCCTGTTCCTGGCTTGTGGCCGCTGCCTTCTCACTGTCCTTGCCTGTGAGCTCTCTGGCATCTCCTCTGAGAAGGACACTAATGCCATCATGGGCACCACCCTCATGACCTCATCTAACCTAACCACCTTCCGAAGCATCCCCAGTACCGTCACTCTGGGGGTTAGTGCCTTCACACATGACCTTGGGGGACACAGCTCAGTCCATAGCTGCTGCATTCTCAAGCTCAGTCCAACTCTGCCTCCTACCTCCTGTCTCCTGGTTGGGCTTTTGGCTTCTGGAACCCTGCAGAATCGCCGTCTCCCCCTTCCATGTGACAGCCCTGCAAATCCCACTACTTCTCCACAGGTGCCAGGTGTCAGAACTTGCCATGGGCCAGCAGACACTGTGACCTCTGTTGGTCAGAGCTGCACTCTGTACCTTCATCCACAGTCATGATCTGTCAATCTGAATTGCATTTCTACATACTTTTTTTTAAAGAGGGAGAATGTAAGAGAGAGAGAGAATCAACTTTATTTAGTTTTTCATGTGGTTTTTATTGCTCTAACATTTTTGTTGTGTATGTGGTGCTGGGGTTTGAACCCATATCCTCACACATGCCGGGCAAGCACAATACCACCGAGCCACTGCTCTAGTCCCATTTCTACATATTTCTTTCTTTTTTTTTTTTTTTAAAGAGAGAGGGACAGTGAGAGACAGAGAAAGAGAGAAACAACTTTATTAAGTTTTTCATATGGCCTTAGTTGCTCCAACACTCAGTTGTGTACGTGGTGCTGGAGTTTGAACCCGGGTCCTCGTGCTTGCCAGGCAAGCGCCGAAACCGCTGAGCCACCGCTCCAGCCCCGCATTTCTACATATTTCTTAACAAGATCTTGAACACGTCCATGGAAGCCACCTGAATCATTTGATACGAGACTCTGAAATCCCCCTGCAGGAGGGCAAAACAGCTGTAGTTGGATTTGTGGGTCACGAACAGCAAACACATTGGTAGCAGCAGATCTCAAACGCCTGCTCTGAATGCCAAGCACTAAGTCAGGGACTTGGCAGTGACCCTGGGGGGGGCAGTGTGACCCTCACTTTGCAGGTGAGAAACCAAGGCCCCTGGTCACACCACTGGAAAATGATAGGGCCACATTTGGAACTCAGATCTGTACCACTCAAAACCTGTGTTCCTAGCCGTCAAGTGCTAGTGCCAACCCTTCTTGTGGAAAAGATGAGGTCAACATGATGGGATGTTCTGCTTTGAGCCCTGAGTGGCAGAAAGTGAGCAGCAGTTAGGATACATGCAACTCAGGGACCTGAGGTTCTCCGCGCTTTCCAGTCTTTGATTTATGCAACTATCGAATATCTTATTTCACATTATGGACAATCTGTTGGGCATCTTCAAATCACTTGGAAGGAGACAATGTATAAATACTGAAGAAAAGAAAACACCTCTTGCACTGAGAGTTTAAGTTGTGCAAAGAAGATAAAGAGGATCTTCAGGATGTTTGGATCTCAGATCTAAGGGTTTTGTTGTCTCATCCCAGACTCCTAACCCATCCATGCATCCATCTGTCCATCCATCCTTCAATCTACTCATCCATCCATCCTTCAACCTACCCAGTCATACATACATCTGTCCATCCATCCATCCTTCCATCTACGCATCCAAACACCCAGCTGTCCATACATCCTTCAATCTACCCATCCATCCATCCTTCAACCTGTCCATTCATACATACATACATCTGTCCATCCATCCATCCTTCCATCTACCCATCCATACATGTATCTGTCTGCCCATCCATTCTTCCACCTACCCATCCAAACATGCATCTGTCCATCCATCCATGCATCCATCTACCCATCCATCCATACATCCTACATCCATACATACATCTGTCCATCCATCTGTGTGCCTCCATCTGTCTAATGATTCATCTCTCCATGCATCCATATATCCATCTGTCCATCCATGTTTCCATCTGCCCATCCATACATACATCTGTCCATCCATTTGTGTGCCTCCATCTGTCTAATGATTCATCTCTCCATGCATCCATATATCCATCTGTCCATCCATGCTTCCATCTACCTATCCATATATACATCTGTTTGTCTATCTGTACAAACATCCATACATTCTTCCATCTGGCCATCCATACACCATCCATCTGTCCAACAATTTATCTGTCCATTCCTCAAGACCCTTAGAGATCTCCTGTGTGCTGACATTTCCCCCAGAACAGTGTCCAGAAAGCAGCGCTGACATCCTCCTGCCAGCTGAGGACGCTTTATTCTATCCTTCCTACTTGTGACTTGATGGAGTTGGCCTCATCAACTACAGAAATGCTCTGTTCCCTCTTAAAAGAGACCAGAAAATTTCTTCCTGATCATTATTCCAGTAAGAGAGAGGAGAATAACAGCATCACCCGCCCCCGCAATGCATCTCACCCCAATGGGCCAAACACCTGAGTGTGTCCCCGCTGCCAGCGGTGAGGCGGGAGTCACTCAACAGCCATCTGAAGAAGCTATAAGGCAGAGCCAGGCACCGTGCGCAAGGCCCAGCAAAGGGTGTCATTTGCAATTGGATGCAAAATCAAAGACTGTCAGCTGAGGAACCATGTGCCACCGGCAAATGCACAGTCAGGTGAACTTCCAGAGAAGGTAGTCAAGGACTCCCCGTGGTGGAGAGCTCTGGAGTGGGAAGCTCACCAGGGGGCTGGTGTCTCCTCCGGGCCTGGTGCTGCATCAGAACAAGCAGCCACTCTCTGCAGGGTTGGCTGGCGCCCTTCCTGGCTTCCCCTGGCAGGCCCCTCTATGGGGCACAGGCCTTCGTGAGCTGGGGGCGAGACTGATATACAAATAGAGGGACCTCTGAGATCTGGGAAGCACCAATTAATGTTTATCAAGTACCCACTGCACGGATGGCACAGAGGGCCCACATGCAGAACCTGGCACTGGCACTGGGGTCTGCACACGCAGAGGCCCTGCCCAGAGGGAGAGCCACCAGGAGCGGGGGTTGGCACTTGCACTATGGCTTCTCCTCCCGGGACACCGGGGCTCCATATCACACCTCAGGAGCTCTGTGTCCTCCACTGTGGACACTGTTGAGTGAACCCAGGGGACAGTTGGGGCTGTTGCCCTCACAGGCTCCTGGGGAGGGTCCCCACCCCCCACCCCCCACCCACACATCTCCTTCACAGACTCCTCCTAAGCTCTCAGTTGAGCTTCAAGGAAAGGAAAAGCCTTGCTCTTTGCTGAGGCTCGGTGTCTACCGACGCCTCTGCACCCCGTTATTCCAAGTGGGATGGGCAGGCCACGGCAGGGTCTGGGGGTGCCCTGCTGGAACACGTCCCTGCCCATGGGCAGGCTGAGCTCCTCTCATCAGCCCCTCCAAGAAGAGCAGAGCCAAGCAGACTCCACCATCAGGGCTCTGAGAAGAGAAGGACCTCCTTCCTGGCAGCTCCGCTTGTCAGTCTGTTGACAACCCCATTGAAAACAGGCTCGCTGGCGCCGTGGAGAGCACTCCGTCTCCCATTCACTCCTTTCTCAGACAGTTTTTGAAAGGAGAAAAGTCTGGAAAACACGCACAGTGCCACCCACCCCCCAGCCCGTCACGCAGAGGGAGAGGGGCACAGCCCAGTGCGCGGGGCTGACGGGCCTCCTCACCTGGCCCCATGGTGCACCGCCTCCAATTAAATCAAAATGGTTTGTTTTTAATGGTCTTTTACACTGACAAGTGGGCGATCATTTTGGGCCCACTAGCTGTCAGGGAACCGAGGCAAATCCTCCGTTGATAATGCCCAATGCTTCCAATTAGGAGCCGCGGCCGCTCCTGGCGCGCTAACGATTCCCCAGCCACCCCCCAGGCCCCTTTGGCGCCGCTGTTTCTTCTGCCTCCTCCGCCACAAATTACTGACACAAAACGGAAGGCCCCTCGTCTCCTCCGCCACGCCAGGCCCGGGCCCTGTTGGGTTTAATGAGCCGATGGAAGTTTCGAGGCTCCGGCGCTAAATTCTTTTCTTGTTTGACAGCTGCTCGGCTAAGGCGAGTGTTGACCTTATAAAAGATTTAGTGTTTCTCATTATTTTCTGTCAAGCTTCACAAGTGATGGCTGGGCCGTTATCATTTGCATCCTAGGGTGTGTGCGCGGGAGACAGAGGCTCCCGGGTGGAGAGGGAAGGGGAACAGGAAAGGGCCTCTCCGGTCTCTCATTTGGCCTCTGCACCCCGCTTCCAGCGTGACATTCTTCCTGGCCAGAGGTCTTCAAAGAAGGAAGACGCAAGGCTGAGATGCTGCTGCTCCCAAGCCCTGGTAGGGGCACAGGGGAAAGCCCAGGTTGGCCACCTCCAGAGCCTGGCGCAAGGAGGGTCCCAGCTGGACTGGAGGGAGGACGGTGTTAGGGTCACATTCAAGATTTCACGGGGTGACCTCACGCTTTCCTTACAGGCCCCAGCTAAAGCTGCTGCTGAAAGCTTCCTCCCCCTGCCCCGCTCCCTGTACAAGGATGCAATGGTTTTAAAAAGCAGAACCATTTAAAAAAAAACAAAAAAAAACGGCACATGTTATTCTCCCTTGAGATGGTGGTGGGAGCATTTGTTAGTCCTCATTCTGTTCCGGCACCCATGCCAAATTGGGGCCACTCTCCAACTAACAAGGCTCCAGGGAGTCCGCGCCGGTGCCTTCGCCAGCTCCCTGCTGGCCTCCCCGTCTCTTTCCCTTTAATCTTTATGTTATCCCTTGGATCCCTGCCACGCACTGGCCATACCGGGTGCAGGTGACCTGGAGCTGCCTAAAGAGGGAGACAGAGAATCTATATTCATCATTGCCCCCGTGGAAGGCTCTTTTGATCTCCTCAAGCAAGATCATGGTACTCTTCCCCACCCGTGCCCATGGCAGGCCTTGCTAATCAATCACCGCGTGCTTTCTTCAGGAGCCTACACGCAGCCTGAGGATGTTTAGTAATGAGATACGACCGTCAACCGCCGCCAGACCTCGAGAGCCAAGGCAGGAGATATCGTACCTGCGTGCCGTCTGGACTCATGGGGACCATTTCAATGAAGCATTAAGTACTTCTAAATCCTGTCTGTTTTACACTGCATTAAGATGTTTACATAAAAGAAAAGAAAATGCAGCCCACTAAAGAAAAACAGATAAAGTGGACATCACCAAAATTAAAAATGTCCATGCTCCAAAGGACACTATGAAGAAAGTGTCCTCACCATTCAATACTATTCGGCCGTGGAGAGGAACAAGGTACCAATTCATGCCACAAACTGGAGGGACCTTGAAGCAGCACACTAGGTGGCAGAAGCCTGTCACGACTGGATCACATGTTTTTGTTTTTTGTATTTTTTCTTTTTTTTTTTTTTTCAGGGCTGAGGACCGAACTTGGGGCCCTGCGCGTGCTAGGCAAGCACTCTGCCACTGAGCTAAATCCCCAACCCCAAGGCTGGATCACATGTATATGAAATGTGCTAAATGGAAATCCACGGGGAGGTGGACTGGTGACTTCCTTGGGCCGGGGCAAGGGCAAGAGGTTCCTTGGGGGGTGATGAAAAAGCGCTCAGCTTAGGTTGTGGTTGTGGTTCAACAGTCCTGTGAACACACTGAAATTGTTGATGTATACATTATATCTTAATGAAGCTGTTAAAAAAGAAAAGTCAGGGGCTGGAGCGGTGGCTCAGCAGTTACGGCGCTTGCCCGGCATGCGCAAGTACACGACGGGTTCAAACCCCAGCACCACGTACACAACGAAGTGTCAGAGCAACGAAAGCCATGTGAAAAACTCATTAAAAATTGATTCTCTCTCTCTCTCTCTCTCTCACTGTCCTTCTCTCTCTTTAAAAAAGAAAAGTCAGTGCCCAGAAGCCAAACGGTACTTGTGCAATCACTGAATTCTGGAAAGTGCACAGTCGTAAGTATATGTGGACATTTATGTCTGTTACAGAGGGATTTATAGAGGAGTCAGGAGTCCAGGTCTGGGCGATGTGGGGTGATTCTGATAAGGACCAGGTCCTATTGTCACTGTATATGCATTTGTGATTGTACAATAACACAGTCCTCAATAAAATCCAAAAAGCAAAATGTCAGGCCACTTGAGAAAAACAGCTCACTTGGGAAAGCGATGGTGGCCCAGAGCCTGACTTTGGAGCCACAGCAGGGCAATGAGTGTCCACTGGGCTCGTGACGAGGGGCACCTTGCATGCCTCTGCTCCCCACGATGCCTCTGCCTCTGCTTAACCGGGAGCCCCTCGACTCAGAAGCCGGGGAAGCAGCGGAGGGCTCGACCAGAGGAAGCAAGCAAGTCCAAGGGCAGGGATGCCGGCCCTGGGCTAGAGCCCCCTGGCCTTCAGCCACCGCGTCGCGGTGTTGATTACGACTGCTGCTCACCGCTGATGGAAATGATCTCGGGGCATTGGGACCATGTCTGAAAACAAAATTGAGATTCATCTCCCGAAGTACAAATGTCCGTGTTTTCTTCTGCCCAAGGTAGGGCAGTGAACGCAGACCTGGCTTCCTGCTCAGGCTTTGCCGCTCAGTAGCTGGGCCTCCTTGGGCTGGTGTCTTGACCTTCCTGATCTTTAGCCCCCTGTCCCATGACTTGAGGGTGGTCTTCCTTCCACACCGGCCTCAGAGGATGGTTGCTCCTCCTCACCAACCCGACGCAGCTGACCAAGGTGGACTCAGGTGCGGTTTCAGAGCCAACCCCAGGCCTTGGGGGAGACAGGAAGTTTGCTTTCACAGCCTGGGTATGGTTGTTCTTTGAAGCATGTGTCAGCAGGGAGGGTCAAACTCTGTGTCCTTGCTCCGTCTATTTTTGGACCACAGAGAAATTAGCACCAGTAGCAGAATAGCAATTTCGGGGACCAGATGTCTCAGGAGAGATTGCTACCCTCATTAATTACTTAAACGACAACCTGCTACATCAGAGCTGAGGTCCCAGCCTGATCTCCCACGAGGTCTCACATGGATTTGTGTTCTGCTGGGGCCTCTGACCTCCAGCTGCCCCGAACTTGACAGAAATTACTGACCTGGGACTGATCTATAATTTCCAAGTGCCTCTCATTAGAGGAGACAGGCTCTCAATCTTTTTCAGCAAAATTTCTCTCCCAGTCACCTGAGCAGTTGTCACTTAAAAAAAAAAAACTAAACTAAAATCTCTGTGGCTGTCATTTCTTTTGCCTAAGCTCTTTGGCAGATTTCTTTCTCTTAAAAAAAAAAATCTGGCTATTTTTCCTCCAAGCCTCCCTTTTGCCTTCTCGGTCCCCAGACCTGTCTCTGGAAGGCTTGGTGCTGGGGGACCACGGTGTGACTAATGAGAGGGGCTGAGCCAGCTGGCTCCGCAGAGGGATACGGTGAGAGGCCTGGACCCTAAAGGCCTGTGGAAGGGCCGCCCTGCCTGTGAATGCTCGCGGGCTGGAGATCTTGGCCCTTGTGTGTGAGCACACAAGTGTGGCGCCAGGTCTGTGGCATTTTGTCGGATCGGACAGCCCTGACCCCGAGAGCACGCTCAGGAGCAGGCCCTCGGTGCCCTCCCCTGGGGACCCTCCACCCCTGGCTGTGGCTGCCTGGAGTCCCCACCTGTAGCAGAGGAAGAGCTCTCCCAGCCGCCAACCCTGGCGCAGGCCCCTGCCACAGGCCAGCGCTGCCTCCCGGGTGAGCACTGGGTCTCGCCTGTCCCCCTCGCGTGTCCCCCTGCACGTCCCCTGCACGTCTGGTGAATTCAAGCCTCAAGTGTGTGCCTGCCAGGGAGGAGCCGCCAGGAAAGTTAGTGCCAGCCAGGGTGGCGCACAGTGGCTCCTGCAGCTTCATGGAGGCATCAGCCGGCACAGTGGCTCTCCAGTCTCCAGCTAGCAAGACCCAGGACACTGCTCCTCCACCTGCCTGCCTGGGTCACCTCTCCAAAACTCCGCTTGACGCTCCCCTGCCTGGGAACTGCACAATCTGGGGCTCAGAGCCCTCCGTTCCAGAGGCCAGGTGGGCGCCCCTTCTGAGCCTGGCTTTCTGGTTAACTGGCTGCCCCCATGGGACAGCATCTCTGTGGCGCCAGGGACCTCGAGCTACACAGTTCCGTTGTGACTTTTCTGTAACTTGGTTTTCATACAAACTTGGTTGGTTTGTTTTGTTTTTTTCAAAGAGAGGGAGGTACAGAGAGAGAGAGAGAGAGAGAATCAGTTTTATTTAGTTTTTCATGTGGCTTTTGTTGCTCCAAACCTGCATTGTGTACATGGTGCTGGGGTCTGAACCTGCGTCCTCGCGCACGCCAGGCAAATGCCGGAAACACTGAGCCACCGTTGCAGCCCCCAAAACTTGTACTTTTGAGATAAATCTGGAGTAAGGCAGCTGGACAGAACCCAGCAGCCACTGGCCAAGCCGGGCCACTAAGCACTGGCCATGTGACCACCGAGACTGAGCAGCTGAAGTTCGCGTTTTATTTCACTTTAGCTTGTGGGACTTAAGCGGCCACGTGGCACCAGTGGCTTCCATGCTGGAGGTGCCACCCTGGCATCAGCTGATGCAGGGTGTCCTTCCGGGGTTCCCGCCCTCCCTGTGCCTCGTCCCGAGATGGAGCTCATGGTGGAGTTACGAAGCGGTGCTTGCACGCAGGTCCTGGCGCACATTTCTAAGGTTCTCCAGGTGCCTGTAAGCGGGGTTCGCACGTCTACCTTCCTGGCAACGCCAGATGCCTCTCCAGGAGGCTGCACGAATCACGCCGTCACTAGTGCAGCACGAACAGTCCCTGCGGCACCAGAAGTATTACTGTCACTCCACTCCGAGACACGGACGTGCTGTCCCTGGCTCCGCATTGGACTGAGATTTCCCGCTAGGTGCTGCCGCCTCCCCTCTTCTGCCTGTTCTTCCACTGCCGTGGACCCCAACACCCCTTCCCCTGCCACCTCTGCCTTCCTGTTATTTTCTCAGAGAAGCCATCCCTGGCCCCAAAGTATGAGTCAGAATCTCTGTTACACCCTGATATGGAATAAGCCACCGTCGTTGGCTGATGGCACAACTACAAATGAACAGCTAATCTTGCATTTTTATTAGCAGCTTCTGGCCCGTGACAGGGGAGGCTTTCTAAATTCTCACAGATGCATCCAGGTACCCAGTGAGTGTCTGGTATATAGTAGGTGGTCAATAACTGTGCATCAGAAGTACGAAAACAGAAACAGGACAACAGCCACTCGTCCCCTGAACCAGGTCACCAAGCACCTTCTCTGTAATGGACCACACAGGGATTTCCCATGGAAAGTAGATGAGACTGTCCCAGCAAGCACACAAAGAAAAACCTACATCAAAGTTTTCTTTGGCACCAAAGACATCAAATTAAAAATCAGTGATAAATATAGCCAGGTGTGGTGGCATATGCCTGAAATTCCAGCTCCTCAGGAGGCTGAGGCAGGAGGATTGCAAGTTGGAGGCCAGCCTCCAACTGTCTTAGACTAAAATAAGAAGGGCTGGGGATGTGGTTCAGTGGTTGCACACTCTTGGAATCAGTCACCAGTAGCAAAAATAAATAAAGGCAGGAAGGAAGAGAAATAACTGAGTTACAAAAGCAACTGGTAGAATCTGCTGTGTGCTTCCAAATAATGTAGGGATTGAAGAGGAAATCCAAACAGAAATTAAATTAAAAGAGAACTAAGGACGGCTCAGAGGTTGGGAGGGCTTGCTTAGCAGGTGCAAGGGCTCGGGTTCGAACCCCAGCACCACATACACAACTAAGTGCTGGAGAAACAAAGGCCGGATGAAAAAAATAAAGTTGATTCTCTCTTTCTTTCTCTCTCTTAAAAAAAAAAGAAAGGAACTGAGAAAAAATAAATATGCTCAAAACTTGTAGATGAGCTAACAGAGAATTTACAGAGAACTGTAACTGCTTATGTTGTTATAGAAATGCTAATACAGGGGCTGGAGCCATGGCTCAGCAGTTAAGGCGCTTGCCTGGTATGCACAAGTACGTGAGTTCAAACCCCAGCACCACGTACAAAATGAAGTGTCCGAGCAACGAAGGCCACAGGAAAAACTAAATAACACTGATTATTCTCTCTCCCTGTCACTGTCCCTCTCTCTAAAAAAAAAAAAAGTAAGAAATGCTAATACTAAAAAAAAAATAAAGATGAAAGAAAAAGGTCATTGGCTAAGCAGGCATCCCTGGAAGTCAGAGAAAGAACCGCTCCTAAACTCACAGAAAGGAGGAGAGGGAAGCAAGAAAGCTAAGAGCAAACCAAGCAAACGCCAAAGGAACGACTAGGCCGCTGCGCAGACGAGCTGGGCCTCTGAGACGCGTCCGAAGAGGGCAGAGGCTGTGAAGGAGGGGAAGGGGGATCCAGGCTGGGCACGGGGCTGGGCAGGGGCGAGACAGGCAGAACGTGGTGCTGAGCAAAGGGCAGGCTGGCTACTGGCCTCAGCTGCGCACGGCTCATGGGGCCTTGGTTTCCATCTGTGGCATGGGAGAGTCGGGCTCTGCTGACCCCAGACCTTCTCTGACTCTAGTCCTCTGCAGAGAGGCAGAGGACGGCACTCCGGAGGCACCAGGAGTCCCTGAGCGCGTTGGACACATCCTCTCCTACATGGAAGGCTGCTCCCTCTCTGCCTCCTCTTGCTCCCTTACTTTCCTTGAATTTGCCCCAGTTCCTCCCACCTTGGGGCTTTGGTTGGTCGCTGTCCCCCACCCCATCCTCTGCTCCCCCACCCTCCCTAGAGATCTTTCCTTCCCCCATAGACGTGTAGATTTTAAAAATCTGTTAAGGGGCCACCTTAAAAAAAAAAGATATCTCGTGGCCCCATGGACAAGGGTCTGGCCATCTTCCTCGCTGGTGTGTCCCCAGGCACTGCATGGTAAAGGAGCTAGGTCCTTCTTTGCACAATGCTATTTAATCTGTGCTCCCCATTCAAACAGGGTCAGCGCCTTCCTCACCCGGGGCAAGGCCACCCTGCCTGCCGGGCTCCCAGGGCTGCTGGCATTCGCCTCCTGTTTACCTGCATTGGCCTTAGAGCGACTCGAGCTTCGTTCGGCAAAGCTGTCTCCTGCCAAAGCCATTACAATTTCTTAGCTCCAGGCGGAGACAGACCGCAGATGGCTTAATTCAGCAGCATCTCGGAAGGAATTCCTTCCTCCAGCTCTTCATCCCTGGACTCCGGGGGACCGCAGGGCCTAATTGGAATGGAGGCTCCTCGTGGGTGGCTGAGCTGCCCTTTCTGGAAGGAGGGTGTGCGTGGGGGTGGGAGCCCAACTTGCGGCTGAGGGAGCATTTCTAAGAGACGGGCGAGCCTACTGCCCAGGAGTGCAGGGCCTCGAGTTCGGCACCCTGCATTCAATCTGCAAAACATGGGGCAGCAGTGGAAGCTTCTGGAACCTCTGCTTTCCTGTGTGTGAAATGGAGCCCACAGTGGTTTCACCCTCATCAGGATGCTCCAAGGCTGGAGTGAACTGAACAGGGCACTCCACCTGGCACCCAGTGCATCTGGCCAACAGTGCATGGCTGTGCAGGAGCTGGAGGGGCCGGTTCTGGGTCCCCGGGGGCCGCTTCTGCAGAGAGGCTCCTGTGGACTGCTCTCTGAGGACCGGAATGTCCCTTTCCACAGACAACTGTGTTTGCTCTGGAATTTGGGGGTTCCACGGCTGCAGAAGAGCCCCACTCCCCCGTCTCGTTCCAAAGGCCACCGTGGAAGCTTTTGCTTCAATAAGCGCCCAGGAGTGCCCTCCCGGTCAGTTCCGACCAGCAGACCCAGGGCTGCTCCAAGCCCAGGAGGCACATGGCCTCTCCCTCTGCTGACACTCCCCCACCAGGACCCAAACTTGCAGACTGTGTTCAGGTCCTACTGGGCCCGAGATGCCGCCCCGACCACCTGAGGCCAGGTGCAGTCCACCTGTTGCGATCGTTGGTCATTTGCTCACCCGTCTGGCCTGATGTCAACACCTCTCTGATGCCAGGCCCTGAGCCAGGTGCTGGGGGTCCCTCCGGAGCAGGGCAGGGGCAGACACTGCCTCACAGAGCTTCAGGGCTGCACGCTCACTTAAGCTGCCATCGTGTATGAGTTGACACCACGGGATGCCAGAGGGAATGGGATTCACCAACACTGGAGACTGCTTTCTGCCTCCTGGAGTCAGCCCAAGTCTGCTGAGAACAAAGCAGGGGCCAGAAAGCCTGTGGCCAGTGACTGGGGAGAGCCCCCCACATCCAAAATGCCTCCATAGGGACTGGGGATGTGGATTAGCCTGGCATGCATGGGGCCCTGACTTCAATCTCCAGCACCAAAAAAAAAAAAAAAAAAAAAAGCGGGGGGCAAGATGCCCCTTTAGAAAGCCCAGGGGAAAAGAGCACTTGGAATCCTGAAGTATGCAGGGTGCAGACCCGGCTGCCGCTGGCACACAGTGAGAGCTTAATAAAAATGTTTCTGCTTCGGTGAGGTTGCTAAGTAAACGGAAATTACAAGGAAGAGAATTTCCAATTCCGGGTCTTCAGTCCAGGGGTCCAGCTGACAGCTTCGCAGGGCCTGCTCCTCCCTGCTGCCGCGCCCTCGGCGCGGGACCACCTCCACCATCAGCACCACACCCCACCACCCACCTACCACAGCCTCCAGCTGCTGGCCGAGCACAGCACCTGCGAGCGAGCGGGACTTAGCCCAGGGCTCGACTGGGGAATGCATTTTTATCTGGAAAATTCTGTAACAAATTACCACAAACTTGGTGGCTTAAAAACAATAGGAATTGGGGCTGGAATGGTGGCTCAGCAGTCACAGCACTTACAGTGCTTTCAGCACTTGCTGGACATGTGCAAGGACACGAGTTCAAAGGCCAGCGCCACATACACAACAAAGTGTCGCAGCCACTAAAGCCACGTGAAAAACTAAATGAAATTCATTCTCTCTCTCTCTCTCTCTCTTCCTGTCTCTTTAAAAAAATAAAATAGAATAATAGAAGTTTAATCTCTCACATTTTGGAAGACGGAAATCCAAAAGCAAGATGTGAGCAGGGCTGTACCCTGTCCAGGGTTTCCAGGGCAGAACCCGTCCTGCCTCCTCCAGCCTCTGCAGGTTCCTGGCGTTCCTGGGCTGAGGCCCTGTGCTCCCGTCTGCACACACATGGCCTCCAAAGACCCTTGACACCTTAGTAATTCAGGATGATCTTATCTTGAGATCCTTAATTATATCTGCAAAGACCTCTTTTTCCAAATAAGGTCACATTTGCCTTATCCTAATTCTAGGGATTAGGAGGTCATGGTTCAGTGCCCCACAAGGGCCAAGGAGAGATGGGGGACAGCAGAGACACTGGTCACAAAACTATGCTTCCCCGAAGAACGATTGGAACTCGAGCGAGCATAGGGAAGAACATGGCTGGCAGGGGCTCGGAGCAGGGGAGGTTGTTTACTGCATATAAAGTTTCAGTGATGCAAAATGGGTAAGTTCGGGAGATTGCATCACACCGCGCCTCTAATGCACAATAGTGGGCATCTGCGACTGGCTAAGAGGGTACATTTCATGTTAGCTTTTCTTACCAAAACAAACAAACAAAAAAAAACTTTTTAAAAAAGTAACTATTCTCACCAAAGAACAGAACAAACAGGGCCTGTGGAAACCTTCCAAAGCAGTGAAGATTTGCATTGCCCTGGTTGTGACCTTTGTGTAAGTCACACATAGTAGTGAACGATGGCTTTTGTGTATCACACATACCCCAATAATACTATTAAAATTTTTAAATGTTTATGTTTGTTTTTGATACTGAGGATTGAACCTGGTGTACTTTACCACTGAACTACAGCCACAGCCCTTTTTTTGAAATTTTTTGATTTTGAGACAGGGCCTAAGTTGCTGAGGCTGGCCTAGAACCTGTGCTCCTCCTGCCTCCACCTCCCAAGTCACTGGGATCACAGGTGCGCACTACTTGCCCAGCTATTAAAATTTTTTTAAGGAGACAATTACTCTGACGGCAACAATGAAACAAAATGGAAAGTCGCTTTGACATAATGTTCAGCATTTTGTAAGTTTGGACCTAAGTCATGCTATTATGATTTACTTATTTATTTCTGCAGTAGTGGTGCTCTACCCAGAGCAGGTGGGCATCAGGTGTCTGTGGAACGGGCCCTGCCTGGTGGACTCATGAGCTTTGGGGTTGGGTCTTCTGAACCCCGAGACTGGGGGTTGAGGCCAGGGTGGCTCCAGGGAATGCTGCCACACTGAGTCCCTACAGGGATTTGCAAAGGGTCACAAACCTGAAGCAGCATGCACTTTTGGGAAATATAGATTTGTGGGTACTTCCATTTTTTTATTTTATTTTTTTAAAGAGGGAAGGACAGTGAGACAGAGAGAGAGTGTGTGTGAGAGACAGACAGAGAATCAATTTTTATTGAGTTTTTCACATGGCTTTTGTTGCTCTGAACTCAGTTGTGTACATGGGTGCTGGGGTTTGAACCTGTGTACTTGCACATGCCAGGCAAGCGCTGTAACCACAGAGCCACCGCTCTAGCTCACTTCCTTTTTTTTTTTTTTAGAGGGACAATGAGAGAGAGAGAATCAATTTTATTAATTTTTCATGTGGCTTTCGTTGCTGAGACACTTCGTTGTGTACGTGGTGCTGCGGTTCAAACCCGCGTACTCACTCATGCCAGGCAAGCAAGCGCTGGCACCTCTGAGCCACCGCTCCAGCCCTGGGCACTTCCTTTATTTTATTTATCTTTTCTAGAAGAAATAGGACCCTGGTACTAAGGAGTAAAGAACAGGTCACTCCAGGAATAGCCAAGGCTACCCACCCGCACTTGATCCCAGGGGCTCCCACCAAGATTCCTCGACCCCCACCCCCTTTACACCTTGCAATCAAGGCACAGGGAACTCCCAGACATAGCACCACAGTAGCTGCTGCAGAAAGTTCTGGAAAGAATCCAGAACTTGCCCAAGAAGAATCCAAAAGATCCCAGAGGATGGGAGATGCCTAGAAGAGAGCTTTTCTACCACCAACTTGGCTGTGGGGTGACCGTGGGCCAAACACTGCTCTGAGCCTCATCCGTGTACCGCTGGATGCTGGACAGGACCCCAGGAGACTGTGCTTTGCTCCGGGCAGAGACTTCCCCCTGCGAGATTCCTCTTCTCCCCTCACCCATTTCTCACTCCTGCCATTTAGGCTGCTGGCAGCTCTGTGGGCTGAGCTAACCAACCCTGGGGTCCTGTGGCTGCCAGGGACATGGCTCCTGCTTCACCCTAAAGCACATCCACAGAGCCCCAGGCAGGCTGCACCTCCACCTGGCTGTCATGTCCCCTCCGGAACCCTTGTGAACATGGGCTGCATAGGTCTTCAGCAAGCATGTTCCCCTTTGCCTGCGGAGCCCCTGCACATCCTTCAAGCCAGCCCCCATAGTGCCTCTTCCCCAGGGACCCCTCCCTGACTCCAAGGGTGGGCTCGAGCTGTTTGTCCTCATCACACACAGCTGGCTGTCAGTCATGCCATTGCCACGGACGCCTGCTCCCCTTGGATCATCCGCTCCACGCGGGCAGGGACGGGTCTCCCTTGTTTTTGGTTTGTTTGTTTGTTTGTTTGGTACTGGGAAATGAATTCAGGGGCTTTTAACCACTGAGCCGCATCCCCAGCCCTTTTCATATTTTATTTTGAGACAGGGTCTTGCTAAGTTGCTCAGGGTCTCACTAAGTTGCTGAGGCTGACCTTGAACTTGCGATCCCCCTGCCTCAGCCTACTAAGCTGCTGGGATCACAGGCATGGCCACTGTAAAATGTATGTCTTTTCTGTCAAACTTGAAAGATCGTGATGTATAATCTACTACCTCCATTATCCCCCTTCCTTTCTGAAGACTGTAACTCCCCCACTTGTATACACCCACTTGTGTCAGCCCACCTGTGTCCGCCCACCTCCTTCCTAGGACCCCTTCCGGTACCCGGCCATCTTCTTCCGGGAAACATGGAATCCCTACTACCCTCGCCACGTGTGTGGTGACCCCCACCCCCATTATCTCCCAGTCGCCACCTACTCCCTTTTGCACCCGCCTCCACCTAATCACAGACAATCGCGCAGACTGTGCACCTG